>JAVCKT010004619.1:0-45128 GCA_032273925.1 Rhynchotus rufescens
TTTTTTTTTTTTTTTTTTTTTTTTTTTGTGAAACAGAAACTCTGAACCTGATTGGGTAAATTCTGAAAAAGAAAAAAATCTCTGATCTGGAGAGCTGAACACTGGCTGTGCTCAGAGAAGCCTGGAGTGTGCCAGGGAGCAGTTGTGCAGCCAGAAATGCTCAGTTTTGTTTCAACTTTTTGGAAGGAAGAGGCAATGGCAAAGGGACAGAGCAGATGGTGGAAGGAGGAACAAAAGAGAAGCTCCATGACATAACTTTTAGGCAGAAAGAGAAAGGAGAAAGAGATGCTTTTACAGGAGAAGATAAATGTCTTCTTTGCAGGAATGACCCGGACAGAAATCTAGATGAACTGGGGATATTACCTCTGGGTTTCAGCAGTACCAACAGGAGCAAGTTCAAGAGGAAGAAATAACCAAAATATTGAAGATCATGCTATTATTGCTACTTGTGCTGTTTTTCTCCAATTTGCTGCAAAAGAGAGTTGACAAAGGCTGCAGTGGGGACAGAGGACAGGATCATCTCCCTTGACCTGTGGGCAACACTCCTCCTTACGCAGTCTGAAATGTCTTTGGCCTTTTGGGCACAAGGGCACATTCCTAATTTATGGTCCTCTTGTCAACAAGGTTCTTCTCTATGGCTCTGCTTCCCAGCAGGTCAGCCCTAGCATCTGCTGATATATGAGGCTAGTGGACAGCTAGCTAAATTCATCGGATCTTTTCAAAAACTTTTCCAGACATTGTGGTGTAACCAAAGGAAGGATAATGGAGAAAAAAAATGGTGAGGAGAAGCATTAAAATCTAAGAATGAAGAAAGGATAACGCCTCAAGGCAGTCCCCTTGCTGCATGTCTGTCAGAGACACTTGCTGCTCTCTTAACATCTGCTGCTGCAGACACCCTGGGGACCTGGATAAAATCAAGGCACAGTAAAAACCCAGCAAGCAAGAGCTGAATGTTCACAAACTGGAAGCATCTCTTGTTTTTATAGTATTTTTTTCTCTGACAGCAGAGGAATGTCTTTGAAACCAAAATCTCCTGAAAAGGGAGTGCTTGGGGAAGTGTGTTGATATTATTCCTCTTTGTATATTTGAATGTTAGGATTCATGATAGCTGATGTCCCACTAGGCAGCTGCAGCCTGGAGAAAAGGGGAAAGGAAGACATCTCCTTACTGACCTTTAGATGCTGACCACAACCTGGGAGCAAAGGCAAGATAATGTATAGACAGCTCTCAGCATATGACTCCTAAAGTCTCAGTGCCATGTAACGATGACACACGCAATCAAACGAGAGAGCTTCCTACTCCAGCGAGAAAAATGAACAGCAGGAGGGAAAACGAAAAGGAAAAGAGTCTGCAGCTCATCACAGTATTAATATATGCAAATAGAAATGAGCAGTTTCCCACCCATTAGCAAAGCAATGGGGTCCATAAGGCACAGTGGTCAAGCTCTCTTATTCCAGCCTCAAGTCAAGCATCACTAGGGAAATCCCAGGTTCAGTTCTGGTAAGGTTAACAGCAGGATCTGTCCCAAAGATCTAAATAGGAGAAAATATGATGGCATGATATTTGGTTAACTGTAACAGGTTGACTTCAAAAGCTGCAATTTTTAGGGGCCCAAGCTGGGATATTTAGAGGTATTTCAGAAAATATAAAGACCTCACTTTCTGGTGAATGAGAAGAGCTCATGTGAAACCTTTCTAGAAAAGCTGCTGTACCTCTTCCAGAGGCTGCTGTGCTTGGGCCAGCATCTGGACCACCTAAGCACCCAGGGGGTTTATCCAGGGTGCAATTCCTTCCAGACTGTACCCAAAGGAAGCCAAATGGATCTTCCTGGGAGCTACAAGATATTCTGGCATCCCTGAACAGCAGAAACGGGCTGTCCTGGCATAGGATGGTGAGCTGGCATTTGAGCAGAGATGCTGTGGGCCTTCCTCTCTCCATGCATATCCTGCCAGCAACAAAATCCCTAACAATTAGAAAAAAAGTCCTAGAAGTCCTAGCTCCATAAATAGTGTACAAAGAGAGACAAGTTTTCATGGCACATTGCTTCCGTTTGTTTAATCCAGGCACTCCTGAAGATATAAATAGAATCAGTGCATCCTCCCTCTAAAATCAGAGCTGATCCCACGGGCAGAGCATGTAGGAATTTTGTGCATGGTCAGAATAAAGCCTTCTTGATCATTTTCCTCACTGGTGCTTGCCAAACCCGTGCTTTCCTCGCACATCTGGTCAAAGCAGCCTCTGATGCAGGCTGTGCAATCCTCTTATGTTCATCTGTGCTCTTAAGGCTCTTGGAAAGATGATCCAGGACCTCCTTCTGCCACTCAGCACATGCAAGCACGATCGATTCCTGTGCAATGTCAGCTCTGGCCATTATATTGCTCTTGCATTCTGCAAAGGATGTATGAATTTCAATGATAATTCTTGGAAAGATCCATATCTTGACGGAACATGCAGTTACCTGCCAAATAACAGCTAGACTTTGGGATCCTTTGAGGTGAGCGATGTTACAGGCAAACCAAGCACTGATTGCATTTTGAAGAGCTCCAGCCACTTGTGGTCTTCTCTGCACATCTCTATTGAAACATTTGCTAGTGCTGCTGAGCAGATCATTTTTCCTAATGATGGCCCTGGGACATTCATCTCTGGAGACCGGAGGCTGCAACAGAAAGGCAAGGTTATCCTGCACAGCTGAAGCTTACAAAAAAAGATACTGCCAAGCACAGAAGCTCCAAGGGAATATTCTTTGAATGGTTGAAATGGTGTCACCCGGGGCTGAGCCCAGGTCAGGCTTCAGATACCCTCTGCCAAAGGTTATAATGAGACATGTAGTGGCCCCAAAGGTTAACGCTGGGGTTTGGGCCAGCAGAAGTAGCTGCAGGAGTCCTCCGGTTAGGGTTGTGACTCTATGGTTTGCAACTATGATTAGAGATGAGGCCTAGAAGGTCCCATGGTGGGTTATGCTAGCACGAGCGTGACCTCAAAGGAGGAAGCCGTCAGGCTCCTTTTCCATCCCAGGTCCTCACAAACCCTGGGAATTCCCTCCTGTGACTAGAGGGCAGTCCCACAATGGATAACAGTGTGCTGACCTCCCTGTACGGCCAACAATTAAACCTGGCTGGATCTGGAGGAATCTTTTCTAAGAAGTTTTAAGAAGGAGCATCGATTTGCTGGCAGAACTTGATGTATTCAGTCACCCAGTCCAATTTACCACTCAAAATGAAGATTGTGCTGCAGCAAGCGAGGAGGGAGCAGTGCCGGTGCAGGGCTGTGTAACTGAATAGCAGAATGAGGCATGGCCAGATGGAACAGGGATACAGGTGCCGGCTCTTCTGGCCTCCCAGAAGAGGTGATGGGCAGAGGAAGGGAGGGCAGGGGGTTGCCTCCCACTGGAGCCTTTCAAGCTGCCACATTGAATTTCATGCTTGCAAGAGCATGAGACAAATAGCTCCACCGGAGCAGCAGAACAGGCTCCTCACATCCCCGAGCTGTTGCAGGCAGGAGCGTCCCCTGCTCGGTGGTGTCTGGGACATGACAGGAGTCCATACATCACATGGGGGGTCCTCACTCTCCCACGGGTCTTGTGACAAGTAGGAGAAAGCAGCCCACAGTGCACAGCATTGCATTTTGGCTCCCCACAAAACCACCCCAGCCCCAAGGCTTGACCCAAAGCCATCAAAGCCTATGGAGCCTGCATGCTCCACTGCCCCTTGTTCTCCTCCAATGGCTCGTCATCCTCTCCACCAGATATTCTATCAGTCTGTGAAGCTGGAAGAACCTCACAGCCCAGGCTGGCTGCTTCGGGTGAAAAGCAAAAGCAAAAAGGATCTGTGCTTGGTGCACAGGTGAAGGTGGGTCCAGCATGCAGCAAAGCTCGAAGGACAGGCTGATGGGGAGAGAAGAGGGCACAGGAGTGTCAGCACGAATACCACGGCTACCTTAAAGAGGATTTCAGAGCACATATGAATGAATAATCTGTGCAGAACCAGCCTGTAAACTCATCTTTTCCACACGCGTCAGTTAGTAGCAAAGCGTAGATATGATGCCACCTCTTAGAGCACTCTGTGCACTTCCCAGCCTGCAAGCCAGCCCCCACGCTCATGCTGCCAGCAAAATTCCCATTCAAGTCAGCAGAACTGAGGCTTTGGGCTTTGCTCATGAATAACTCAGCCATTCCCTGCTCACACCAGTAAACCTCTTATTCCAGTCCCTGCCTCTGTAGGTATTTCTAGGCCAGCCATAGAGGGAAAAGCTGGGAGCCAAAACAGAGCTCACTTGGGCTCTGCGTATCCATACGAGGTGTGAGAAAAGTAATTATTAGGTAAAAAATAAAGCACGTTATTTTCTTACATGAGTGAGGAGCCTGGGGCCAAGCGGTGGCCCATCAACGGGAGCCCCAGGAGACCCCACAAATATCAATCTGCCGCAGGGCCCTCCAGGCCTTGGGGAGCCACGATGCTCACAGCCTGATGACTTCATTATTTCTTAATTGATTTAGATTTTTTCCACGCTGCTGCTGCATAAGAGGCTTGTCTAGTCACAAGGAAAATGGGTTTTGAGTTTCCCTGACACACACACACACAAAGGGAGATGCAGGGAAATTATTCTGACTGGGCATCTTGGCTGCTGTATTCACTGGGCAACAACCAAAGAAACTGCATTGCAAACACTGCTGTCAAATATAGCAGCTAAAGGGAAAGCAGGTTCTAATAAAACAGCTTAATTTCTAACTACTTCTTTTCACAGGCTGGAGATACCTGCTTTACTCAGAAGACTTTTATCTTTTCTTGTAATATTTGGTAGAAATTTCTCTCTTTTTGGTCAAGGAACTGTCTATTTTATTTGCAATAGAAAAAAAAAATCACTGACCTGCCTTCCATTCTGGTTTCAGCGACCTGCACATTTTCCTAATAGGGATGATTCATTCCCAAGGAATGAGCTGCTGTATATTTCAGAAATATCATATTGCTGTTTATTAACAGGGTGGTTCACTGTCCTCAAACACAACCACAGCGATTGTCCTACAATGAAAGGCAAAAATCCAGCAGATGGGCCTTGGGTGGACACCACTCATTTAAAGGAGTTGGAATTCCTCAGTAAATACACAACAGCAGTGCAGAACGGCTGAGGTTGAGAGGAAGGCACCTCTGGAGAGCTTCTATTCCAACTCTTCTGCTCAAGCAGGCTCACCAGGACAGGTTTCCATCCAGATGAGTTTTCAATATCTCTGAAGAAGGAAACTCTACAAGCTCTCTGGGCACCCTGTTCCAGTGCTCTGTCACCCCAACAATAAAGAAGTTCTTCAAATGACATTGGGGAATGCTCCAGTTGATCCTGCTGGCAGCTTCATACTGCAGAGGATAAAACTCTACCTATTTTTCTGATTTAGAAAGGAATAAAACAGGATGAAAGAAAGCAGGAAAGAGGGAAGAAAATATTAGAAAAAAAGACAAAGAGCAATCTTAAAGAGTCTAGTTGAAAAGACTTGACTGGATGCACAAAGCACAGCGTTCCCCAGGTTCATTGCAGGGGCTGTTGTAGTAAGAGGCAGTGGTTGGCCTCTTATGGGCCATTCAGACCTTCCTCTCCCAGGGGAAGGTTGTTTATTATGAAGAAGTAAAAGCAGACAATGTGTTTCATGCTACCCACTCCTCTTGGAGCCATTGCTGAGCCAGGAGGGAAACCAAAGACTTTGAAGCTAAAGAGTCCTTCGCAAATCTCTTGAGCCCTCCACTCTTCAGCAACTAGGACATCTTAACCAATTAATGAATATAGATAGGTCTCATGAAAAATGCATGATGAATGTACGTCTTATCTCTGGAAAGGGACTCTTTCAAGCCTGGAAATGAGTTCGAACTTTGAAGAAGACACCTGAAGTCTACCTCAATGACATTGTAAATGTGGAGCAAAGACAAACACAACGTCCTTCCCCTGGGATAAGCAAACTCCCTGGAGCAACACAGAATGGGAACTGAAGGGCTGGAGAGCAGCCCTGCTCACTAGGACCTGGAGCTCCGGTGGAGAGCAAGGTGAACGCGAGTCTAGGAGAAGGTATTCAGGAGGACAGAGGCAGGTCCTGTGTGTGGCGGGGTATGGTGGGAGGTGGGTGAGACAATTGGGTTAAGCTGAAACAAGAGCAATGCTAACAGGTTATAAGGAGAATTTTTTTCCACAAGATAATTAGGTCTTTGAGCAGGTTGCCCAGGTAGATTATCTGCTTTCCATTCTCGAGGGTTTTTTACCTTGCTAGTGACATCTGTGCTTTCGATTTCAGGAGAGGTGAATGTCCTGGGAGTCAAAAGAACAGGAGATCCACATAAGCCATTTCCCCAGGCATGGGACCTGTGTGCAAAATCAAGATGTCTTTTCTTAACTACATGTATTTTTAATATGTATTTTTTCTGCCATGATCAAAAAGCAGATATCCTGGAGTATAACTCTCTCCATACTCCCTGAACACATAGGTTAAAATGTGTGTTTCTGTAGTGTGATTACAAAAACCTACCAATCTGAGTGGAAGCTGATGAATATACACACTGAGCAAACATGGTTATTGGCCCTGAGACTGCTTCAGTGCCTAGACTTGAAGATGCCTGG
This sequence comes from Rhynchotus rufescens, assembly GCA_032273925.1. Lineage (NCBI taxonomy): Eukaryota > Metazoa > Chordata > Aves > Tinamiformes > Tinamidae > Rhynchotus > Rhynchotus rufescens. Next base: position 6,595 of record JAVCKT010004619.1, read on the forward strand.
GAATATTGCCTTTAGGATGATGGCTAAAGAGACAAGAAAAATCAGGTTGTGTTGGGTGATGAGAGAGCAAGGACATGACCCAGGCTAAAAAGTGATGAGTCACGTTCCTGAAAGGCAGGTTTCTGCCAGGAGGAACGATAGCAAGGGGAAACGTCCAGGATTCTTTCTTAGAAAACAGATCACTCGCTGGCTTGGGCTAGTCTTCTGTTTCTGCTCATTTGGTTTTGATTTAAAAAAAGAGCCTCAGAGAAATGATTTCCCCCACCTTCAGCTGCTCTGAGCAGACAGTTCTCCCCTAGCTAGCGTAGAAGAAAAAGGAATAGGGGTAAAAATTAAGATGGGCATTCCCTGTAACCAAGCAATGCAGGCACCACTGTGACTGAGGGCATCAGTGCTGGCTCAGAAAGTCACAGCTAGATCTCAGAACAGCTAAAACCAGCCTAGCAGTGAACTCTGCTTCCTCCTCTCTCTCTGACAGCAGCCCCGAATCTACCAGAGTTGGAGGAAAAGTGTGTGTGTGTAACCTACCTCTTGCTGGGCTTTCCAGCATGGAGACATCTCCGAGACCTGGTAGTTTGAGACCACCTCTGGGCTTCCCCATGAGACCAAGCATGAAAGCAGCTTCATCTGCCTCAGGCTTTGCTCAGGAGATTAAAGAATGCCACCAAAGCACTGGAGATCTCCTATTCTTGTCAAATCCCTTAGTGAATAGTGTCTCCAGATTAATAGGTACAGCTCTGCTTAAAGCCAGATCAATAGATTTTACTCACTTTTTTTGGTCCTGTTCCCTGAAGCTAAGGCATTAAGCAATCGTTCTTGGAAATATATTGCACAAGGTGCAGTTCCATATGGAAATGAGCTTCCCTAGGAGAGCAGACATCCTGATAATAGCTCGTGCCTGTGTCCATGCCTTTATGGATAGCTGCTACCTGACCAGAGTCATGTATTATTTCAGGGCTGTGAATAATTACTAACCTCATTCAGCAGCTGATGTAATTGGAAAACTTTTCTTCTTCCTGCTGGGGACACAAGCAATTATTAGTGAATACAGGAGTATGTGTCACTTCATTTGCTGATAATTTTGCTGTTCACAAATACAAGAAGCTTAATCACCCTGCCCAAAGATAAACTTAGCAAATGTCAGGTGTGACTGGAGTCTTTTTTCTGTTGTCCATCCCTTCACATCCATTTTATACTTCAATTTGTCTCCCTGAGACCCTCTTTTTCCAGTACCAGTTCCCTGCAGCATCCATTGAAGTAAACTCAGAGCACAGAAGAAACTTGGCTTTGGTGCAGCTTGGTGCTTCCTAAGGCAGCCCATGCACTCTTCTTTGGACACTCCTGCTCAAACAATTTGCTGAGACAGTGGCTCCCTAATTCCTGAAGGACACAGCTACAGGACCCTGCAGCAGTGAGTAGAATGGGGATCTAATGTCATAGGATGCTCTGCGCCAGGAGCAAAGATGTGACATCCTTACTCACTCTAAAGGCCATTCTAAGAATTTTTATTGCAACTCTGCAGTTTTTATGCAATAGGCCAAACTTTTTATATTGCTGTTTAAAATAATCAATGAGCCTGACACATAATTAGAGACTTTTTCTTTTTTTTTTTTTTTTGCTCATATCTGAGTTCATACTAAATTAGGCTAATTGCTTACATCAGAAAAACAGCTGTAAGTTCTCCGTCACTGCTCAGTTCCGAGTGCAGAAGCAACCAACTGTTCCCAAGAGGCTGTTGCTTGTTTTTCACCTTTACTCATCTCCTGTGCCCATCTCTCTCATGACTGCTTCTAAAGACCGCACTCCCTGCCAAAGCCAAGGCAATGCTGAACAGATGGGACAACAGGGATGAGTGATTTTCAGCAGGGAGCTGCCTCTCTGGTGTGCTGTCGTGCTTCCCTTTTCCTGAAAACTCAAAGCCTTGCAATTCTCTGTGGCTCAGCGAGCAACGTGCCATGTCCTCTGCGGAAGGTGCCAATGGACCTGGCTAGAGGTGGCATGGGACAACGCTCTTCCCCTTGAGCTGTCCCGTTCTCAGTGAACTCCCTGGCTGTCCTGGCAGTGTGTTCCTGGCACTGTGTAATTAGGTAATACATCTTAAGCAGGTAATAAATCTCCTTGAAGGCAGATCTTGCTGAGAGCCTTGGGCACAGGAAAGTCGTCACACTCCACTTCTCCAGGATGCTGCAGAGATGTAAAGGAGATCACTCAATGATCTCTGCATTGAACTATTTGGAAGGTTCTGCCTATTGTAACATTCATCTCTCAAAGACCGTCTTTCCTGCACCAGAGGCAATAACAAGAGTGAAAAACAGCTCAGGGAGAGTTTTCAGAATCTTTTGGCATTGTAGGAGAATTGACTGAAGAAGTTCTCCCATCAGCCCAGCTGGCTCTATCTGGAGACCTGGAATCAGGAGCCAAGGACACAAAGTGCAGGTTCCCTACCTGACTTGGCTGCTCCTCAGAGCTGAGTGGTATTTCCAGCTGCTGGGAATTGTGTCTAATATGTAATGGCAGGGGAGGGAAACCATGGAATCTACACACTGAGGCCATGTCTGACAGATAGCTTTAGTTGAAAACATGAGGGGAAAACTTTCTGCAATGTCAGAACATCTCCTGTTGACATTTCTCCAAGTGTCTGACCTTTTCTTACGACACTTTAGGATTTGTTGGCTCTCGGGCAACATTTTCTTCCTTTAAAATTACTTCTGCTCAGCTTGTTGATGTTTTAAAGGGGCCCATAAAGCATCAGCAACGTCCACCCAGCATTTCAGACCAGACCCTGCAACAGGCTCCAGGCTGACGCAATGGTTTCGCTCTTCTGCTCTCTCCAAACAGTACCAACCCCTAAGCTCTACTCGAGCATCTCAAGCCTTCTCTCTGTTTTGTGGTCTGGCTGAAGAGTCTCCTACTTGCCTGACTTCAACTGTCCATTGATTTTCACTGTCCAAACCCCAAGTCTGGGACTAAACGTACCCCAAGGAGAAAACCTGAGTATGAGCAGAGTATGGCACTGGTTGAACAGCAAGGTGGAGGGGGTAGGGACAATCTTGCTGCATCGTTTATTCTTTTCTCCTGGCAGTAACCTCTTAAAAGTTAACTTGCTCCAGTGAGTGGGAGACAGAAAAGTTCATCTGCTTACCTGCAGGGTTATCGATCAAAAGCTGGCCTTGGAGAACACAGCCTTCCCTCTCATCTCTCCTTTAGTCCTTCTTCCAGGGTTTCCCAATGGTCAGATCACAGTTGAGGCTGGAAAGGACCTCTAGAGATCATCTAGTCCAGCTTTCCCCTGCTCAAGCAGGATCACCTAGAGCATGTTGCACAGGATCACATCCAGAAGGGTGTTGAATATCTCCAAAGAAGGAGATGTGATGAAGAACATGATGAAGATGTGATGAGAACTTGAAGCTGCACCCTCTTCCCTCAGAACTGATTTCCTGCTTCTCATTGCAAGAGAGCCAGGGGCTTCCTCGGCAGCTTTCCCTGGGCCTGACTTGCCAAGCTTTGGAACTTCATTAAGAACTTGGTGCTGCCTCCAAGCACCACTTGAGGATTAATTGTTCCTGCTGCCCACAGGTCACCAGAAACACAGCCCACAAGGCCAAATGAGTGCAGAGGTGCCCAGCCAGTTCTTCTCCAGAAGGATACGAATAGTGGGTTTCCTCTCACATTCCAGGAAAATTGTATGGAGGCAAAGATGGGGAGGAAAGGGGACACATACAAACTGAAGAAGTGTGAAGAGACAGGGTCATCCAAGCTTCCTGATGGAGGCAGGGTGGAGAAGAAGTCATGAGACAACTCAATGTTTTCAAAAAAGAAAATGCGGCAAAAACTCCAAGCAATTCCCTGAATCCATCATCTTGCAGAGGCAGACATGGATAGGTGAAAGCAGGAGGAAGAGGAGTCTACCTAAGGGATACATCCCATCCCTCACCACACTGCTGTGTGCGCCCACCCCTAAGTGCTTGATTCCTCCTTACAGGCAATTGTGCTTGAGACTAGCATGGGACGCTGCTTGCTGGGAGAGGTGGAAGCTGAAGGTGAATGTTACCTGTTCCTCTGAAAATAGAACATTGAATTCAACCTAAACCTTCATTTTGGGAAGAGAAGTTTGTGCCTCAAGGTGCTCTTCCCCGCTTGCTATCCAACGTCCTTTCTGCAGCCCTGTCCTGCCTTGGCAGCCCCCACTTATTGCCTGAGCCCCCTGGACTTCTTATAGTGAGCTCGTGAATGCTGATCCACTTTCTCATCCACAGAGACCTCAGAAAAAACTGTGCTAATGGTTGTGGCCCTGTTCTCACCATGCCTGGACTCACCCGTTCCCAGTGCAGATTCCTTGGGGACCTCTTGCCTGCAGATGCCTTTGGCAGGGTTAATTGCAGCAGGAGCCCTGGCAGCTTTCCAGGGAGGCCCTTCCAGTGGGGTGTCAGCACAGTGGAAAATCAAAACCTTTCCGTGTCTCAATTGCTCTCAGCAGAGCTCAATTATGCACAGTACGTCTGTCCTGCTGCTTCTGCAGTACACACAGATGAGGTACAATGCAGCAGACACTGCTACAAAAACACTGATTATCATTTAAGTCAATTCTGCTTCATTTATTCTGTTTCCATCTTGGATGAAGGGTTCCACTTCTCAGCATTTCTTTGTAAAAGGGACTAGAGAAGGAGGCTTCAAAGCACAGACAGAAACACCTACACATTGCATAAAACACAACATACACTGCCCTACTGTGGAGGATGCAAGGGACTGAGGGTCTCCCCCTGCCTTATATATGTTGGTCTTACCCTTGATGGTCCCCATCGATAGGAAGCAGTGGGGAGTCCTTGAGCATTTGAAGGCCCTGTCCAAATAAGAAGGAGGTGCATTGCAGTCCTTTGCAAGAACTGGTGTCATCAAAAGTGCTAGCAAGTCCAACTCTTCTGTACACTGGATGGTGCCAAGGGACCAGGACAGCCTCAGTTAAAAGATTCAGGTCACAGAAAACTGGCTCATGTCAGGACATGCTACACAGCTCCTCTTGGTACTAGGAGAATGTGTTCACACCTCCCAGCTGAAAAAAAGGCATTAACCTGGAAGAAGAAGGTCTTCTAAAACCTAAGATCTTGACCTCTCTGCTTGAACATTTCAGTTTCCAGAAGATCTGCAGAGGTATAGGCATTTCTTGTCCTAAATTCTTCCTTCATGGCCAGATATTCCCAGATGGCATGATGGGAAAAATGATGCTATTTTAACAGAAGATAGGCAATATCATGATAAGTCAGGGAAATTTTTGCTGTGAGAAAGGCTTGCAACATGTCTGATGCTGTCAAAGATCTAAAAAAGATAAAGGGCACTGTGGATGTGGCCTAGGGTTAACTGGTATTCCTTAAAGTTATTAAATCTGAGAAAATATCTGCTGGGTGGGCTTGACGTGATTAGAGTTCTGCTCTCTTGGAGAGATAGGGATCTGTCAAGAGCTTATAGACTTATAAATTCAAGCATTTCTCCTGCTTTAATTTAGAGCAATCATTTATAGATTCACCTGCAGGAGTCCTTCATGAGGCCCCTTCACCTCCATCACCTTCACAAGAAGTGAAGGAGCAGGTGAGTGAAGGAAGATGCTGGGTACCGCATGGGCAAAGGTCAGGGCAACAGGAAAAGACAGCATTTCTCCTTCTAGAAGAGGGCATTTTGGACGGATAGTGGCAGCAGGCAGGGTCCAGGAGGACGTGAAATGCTCTGGGAGCGGAGCCGAGCTGAGCAAGGGCTCTGCAGTTGTTCCTCAGCAGCACACTGGTGCTGGGGGAGCAGTAAATGTCACTCGTGCAATCCGCAGTGTCTGATTTATGAACCTTGCATCTCTTCTTTGAAGCCACTTTCCTTTCTGCTCACGGAAGCAGTCATCCAGCCTCCCTGGGAGGCAAGGTCCACACGCTGCCCTTCTGCCACCAGTCCTGGGCCAGGGGCTCGTGCACACTTGGCTGGTTGCAGAGTCCAGAGACGCATTGCCAGGTCTCCTGGACTAAGCAAGGTCTCTCCACCGAGCACAAAGACGGACCCCTCTCAATTCCCAGTTTCAGGCTTGCCACTGATGCAGCTGGCCACACCGTGTTCCCGATTCCCAGTGAGACAAGCCCTAATTACTGCTGGTGTTGAACCGATTATTATTCATTACGTTAGTAGCATCCCAAAATATATGACTAACACCTTGAGGCTGATTGAGATTAAAGTTTTGTTTCAGATAGAAATCTTCCTAGGCTTGTTTATTCAACAAGGCTGGATGGGATATGCTCCTCCATAGGATGGGGGGAGCATTTAATGCCAAGGGGCACTTAATTTCTCCCTGCTGAATGGCGCTGCTCCTGCTCTGCAGCTCCATGGCTCTGCACAGGCTCCTTGCAGCAAACACCAGGTTTTAGAGGCTCGAGGAGGAGAGGGGCTGTTCATGCTGAGTAACCCTGCCTGGCAGCCCGTCTCGATGCTGCATATTCTGTGCTTCCTCTGCATTTCTTGAATGATTACAGGAATAATGCAATCCTGAGCTGCAGTGCAGAGATCTGCCTGGGAGGTGATAGAGAGGACCCTGTCCTTTATTTCCTACGGGCCATGGAGCAGAGACGGACTCTCCTTTCCCTTTCTCTCTCTCTTTTCTTTTTTTGACTGCAATCTGTGAAAAGTTGGATCCCAATTAAAAAAAAGCAAGCAGGTGACAACAGTGGCTATGTTTTCACTGGAGTGGAGTCAAATTGCTAACTACTTTGGGGGTGCAAATGTTTTGCAGAGGTTTATCCAAGTCCTGACGGGCAATCATTAGCCTCTACCATCATAACAGCACCATTTTCCTAAAGTTAGCCATCGAATAAGACAAAGTGTTCAAACTTTCCACATAGTTAAATTCCCTTGCATTTAAGGATATCCATATGTATCAAGTTAGAACATTTTCAAGAGTGCATGTGGATGGAAGTAGATGCTGGATCACTAACATAAGAACATGAGAATGAACCATCACTGCTCCACAGACTCTGGAGATACTCCATCACTTCTGTCAACTCCACCACAAGATTGGTCCTGGTATTACCAGAGATTTCCTTTCACTCTGATGTTTTCATAGGCTTCAGGCAGGCTAGACCAATGTCTTAGATTGGCTGGAGAGAGAGCACGATGAGATCAGTCACTTGCCCTCATGCAGTTTTAGTAGCCTGGAGAGCACATCTCCTTCTCCTCCTCACCTTCCCCCCAGCTCCGCTGCAGCGGTGCCTGGCAGCTTTTGGATGTGAAGTGATGAAGAAAAGGAGAAGGTAGAGCAGCCAAAACTAGGGGAGGACAGACGAACCTGCGGACATCATTTGTCATGGCTTGCCCTCTACTTTTTAATGACCAGGTCCTCCGTGTCAGCTCCTTTCTGCAGCACCTTCCAGACAGAAGCATAGCGGCTCTCTAGGCAGCATGTCAACTCCATCCATGGTCTGAGTTCAGCAGCATGAGCTGAAGCAGGAGAGTGGCCACCGACCCAAGAGTCCTTGTATTCCCATCACAGAGCTAGTGTTGGAGAGCTTGCTGGAGGCTGAAACCAGGGAGCAGGAGGGGTTCTACAAGGAGATGCTGTGGAGACAATTTCCATTACCTGCAGAGTTGATGGCTTGCAAGGAGCTTGTCAGGATCGGAAATGCTGGGGGTGGCGATAGGAGGTTATTTACTTATTACTTTCTTCCTTTCTATGAATCTAAAAATAAACCCATTGAAACAAATAGGAGGAGCAGATCAAGGCCAGAGTGGGCTCGTGGTACCTCTGAAGCGCAGCAGCAGGAGCAAGCAGTGGATCTGGGTGCAAAGCAGCCTGATGAGGCTGGCATTTTACTTCCAATTTCCTTGTGCCCAGGATGTAAAGGTTACTGCATCTGCTGCTTCTTTGTCTGCCCACCTCTCCTTCCCTGCCTGCTGAGATGAAGGCTTGCAGACCGGCTTTGATCTTTAACTGCTCTGAGCTTGAAACCTCAAGTGTCTCCTACTGGATGCAGATCCTTCTGGGGATCCCCCCCTTTCTGGGGGGAAACATCCACGGGCACCTTGCTGTACAAGACATCTCAGCATCCCGATCAGTCCCACTGCATCTCCCCACCACCCCTTCACAGGGGCATCGCCAGCCCTGTCTCATGCTCTTGCAGACAGCATTAGCCACTGCAGGCCCACCACAAGGCAGGGGTTAGTTAAGAGGGGCCGAGCTCTAGTTTGCCACCACTGGGATAACTTCCAGCTCTTCTATGGCAGGTTTTACCCAGCTTTAAGAGTGATGCATCTGCAACCAGGCTGAATCCCGAGTGTCCTTCTGAATGCCTCAGCGTGGGAAAGGCCTCTCTGGCCCATGGCAGGACCATCTCTTTTTGCTCTGCTTTTTCCTCTGATCAGCACAGCTGGTCATTACTTTTTTCCATAGCAAATCCTTACAGTAGCTGCCCGGAGCTGCCCCGTACCAGCAACGGGGCAGCACAGAGGTAGCAGGAGCCTCCAGCTACAGCCTCCTATAGATTTTGCTTTCTTCAGCTTTAGCAATAGCTATCGCAGAGCCACTCACTCCTTCCCCACTGGTGCCTCCCCTCTCATCCCCTAACACGCTGATGCGTCTACATCAAAGTGTTTCCCAAATCAACAGAGCCTGCAGGGCCGTTCCGCAGAGAACAGTATTACCGAGCACTTCTACTGCACCGCTTCTGATCTGCGCTTCTCCCTGACACAAAGTTTTCCCCTTCTGCACGCTTCTGAGGGGCTGTCACTGCCTATTTGCTGCAAAAGCGCCACGATTGCTGCAGTACATTTTGGAACAACATTGCAGGAATCAGTACCTCTTAGTGCTATGTAGGATATCAACCCAAAAAAAAAAAAAAAAAAAAGTAATAATGCTGGTGCAAACCAAATAAATCCATTACTTTATATATATATATTTATATTTATGTATATCACAGTTCTCTACCCAAGATATCAACACAGCAGCACAGGAATGGTACCTGGGTGGTGGGTGTTGCTCCTGCTGGATTCACCAAGGTGGTTCCATCTGGAGCAGAGGATGCTTTGGATGTTGCTTTTACAAGGTCTACAGCTGAAATGTGCTCCTTGCTGTGGAGAAGCCATGGAAAAAGAGAACTTTATGCCTGAGGGCATTAGGGGAAATTCCGGGGACCCAAGCAGGCAAGCATGGGCTGAGGGAGAAGCTTCAAACTACTGCTCAAACTCTTCATGTAGCCAATGAGAGCCTCAACTACGCTGATCCCGGATGGCAGCGCTCTGCCCTGGAGGCTGGTGGATGCCCACAGGGAAGAGCTGGGCACCTAGGGGCACTTCAACAACCCCGCAAAGCTGAGCTCAGCAGTTTAATCCCAAGAGCCCCTTTCCTCTGCTGGTTAAAGAACTGGATGGATAGGATCTGGACAACTCCCTCTCCCTGTGACTGTAGTTATGATAATGAGTGCCCCTGGGAAGGCGGTACATATCTATTAGCATTTAATGGCAATTAATGGATCTAATAGCATTCTGCCAGCCACTTTTCACTGTTTGTTGCTCTGAGCCTGAAAAATGCAGTAAAATCTGCAAACTGAAGCTCATAGTTACCTTAATATTTTAGTATGGTTACTGAAAAAATTTACCTGAGTTTACCTGCAATCACAAACTCATGCACTAATGTAGTTCACTTCTCTATACTTGAGAAGGACCACTGTCCTCCCAGCCTAGAGAACTGAGACTCTGCTTCTAATGCATATAGTGTAAAACCACAGCAACCCCTTTGATATGAGCAGAGTTTGTCCACCTGAGGTTGGACAAACCTTTCACAGAAACCTGTGAAGCCAGGCCTATAAAACTTCTACAAGAAGGACCTGTTTTCTAGAAGCTCTAGAGATCTTCACTTCCTCCTGCAAGCACATGTTAATCTAACTTAAATGTACCCATTAATAATGAACACCAAGTATTCAGCAAATCCCCACAGTGATTCTCTTTAGCAGCAGAAAGGAAGAGCAGCTTTTCTGGGTAAATCTAATTGCTTTGATAGAGGCAGTGACCTCTACGTGGAAGGAGTTAACAGGTACCAGCTGCAACTTGCAGCTCTTTCCATATTTCAAAGATGTCCATGTCCTCTTTCAAATGCCACCCAGGTATGACATAGCCCAGCTGATTCTTTCCCCAACTCCTGGTTCACTCCTTCTGATGAACATTATTAATTGCAGTCTGCCCTCCCTGGAGGTATAATCCAAGGAAGACAGCTGTGCCCTTCACTGCATGGCAGCACTCATCAATCTTCATAGGGCAGGAGTGGGAAAGCCCTGGAGGACCATGAGTCTGAAGGAGCTTCAAAGTTCAGGATGTGCTAGGAAATCTGCTCTAGCACTAGAGTAACCTTAAAGCAGCAGGATTAGATTGGAATGGAAATGCAAGCTTTGAACACAAGAAAAAAAAAAGTGTTTGCAAAGCACTTAAAAGATGAGAAGTGTGGAGCAGGTGGAGTCTTTTTTCTTGATCAAGCTTTGGGGAGTGATTTTAAACTCAAAGTCTCCCTATCAGCAAAATATGGTTCACATCAGCATAGTTCAAGCAAACTTTTTGCTTTCAAATGTTGCTGCTCTTGGTGAGACTGTTAAAAAGGAGCTGACTGCATGGCTTGCTTCGTGGGGCCACAGGCTGAGTTTGCACCGAGCGATGCCTCAGCAGCGGCTCAGGATCAAACATCAGAATGGGGCAGCTCTTGCAAGCATGTGGATCTGCTTGATTCATCTTTTCTGCTCAGCTTAGATGCTGCTGGCACTGATGAGCTTGCTAGGTCCTTTGCTAAAACAGGCTGCCCTTGCAACAAGGCCCTGCAGAGATCCCATCATCTCAACGTAGGCCCCAAATTGGCATGAAGGAAGGTGGTGCTGTTGTTGACGGCCTTGAGAGGTCCCTGGAACAAAATGTTCTGGAAAAGAGTTTTTCCAGATAAAACATGGCTCAGTTTTTCTTACAGCAAAATCACAAAAACTCTGAAGATCAATCCATGCTGAAAGGATTACTCATTGGGCTTAATTTTCAATTAATGTGCTTTGGATCTGGTGATGGGGCTGTTTCCAGAAGAGAAGCTCCCCTTGGGAGTAACACAGCAACTGCCTCCCATCTCCTGACGAGCCCCGGCCCTGCTCCTGATGGATGGTGTTAATCACAGCGTGCCCTAGAGCAGCAGATGACCAGCCCAGGGCAAGGCTCCTCCTCCAAACACTCAGCACACTATTGAGCTACTGGATAAATGGTCCTTGTAAAAAGCTGATGTCATCGGCAGCTGCATGGGGCTTTTTTGGTCAACTCTTATTTCATGGCCAACACCAAGATGCTTCCTTGCAGCCTGGGCCATTCTAGTGTGACTAGGGCTGGTTCCCACAAAGGCCATGGGGACGTTTGCCCCATCTCTGGCAGTGCCTGTGATACTGTGGTGGAACAGGCTCAAAACCTGCCTCAAAACCTGCTGCTTGCCACATCTGCAAATGATTAAGACAGTTTCTCCATCCTCGTGGCACCTCACTCGCATGAAACTCTGGAAGCAGCATTTTAGGCAAGGGCTCATTGTCATGCTTTCATAGCACATTTCACTTCTTAATTTTGAAGTGACTCTTCAAAGCGGGACTCCATCTGCCACAGATAAGAAATCCAATAAATCTGCCTTTATTTATGCAGGTGCTGTGTTAGCTCTAGGAAAACAAGATGTCCCACTAGCTGAAATCCGTGGTGGTTTGTGAGGCAGAGAGCTTCTCACCCCAGCTGGAGCTCCCTGCCTGCTTGCAGGTCCAGAATGAGACCCCTCCTGCCTGACTTAAGGTGTCTGATCTATCTCTCTGCTCCGTCTTGCCAGCATATGCATTCCCTGCCCTAGCGCTCATCCCAGCTGCTCCCATGGAAAAGTGCTGAGGCTTTAATCTGCTTTCCCAGCTCTCCCAGATGCATGTCCGTGGCCAGAGCCTGACAGCCTGTCTACAATCTCCATCCTGCAGCTACCTCCTGCCTCACTTGCCCAAGGGGACCTCATCCAGTGTCATTTCCTCTAAGAGCATCGCTCAAGCTGGTGACCGGAGCAGTTCCCTGGTCTGGAAGAGGCCTGTCTGCTACTCAACACCTAATTCAAGTACCTAAGCCAGGCCTGGGGTTGGGAATGGGTGCTGGAACTGCTGGCAGATGGGAATGGGGCGATTCTGCTGCTGCCCTGGGATGTGGAGAACCAGGATTTGGAGAGGACAGCGTGGTTCCCAGCGCTGGGTTCCCCACTCTCAGGTGGAGCCGGTGTCCCACTAGATGGCACAGCAGGACAAGCGCCACAGGCGGCCTGGAGCTGGGAACCGCCATGCGGAAGCGCCTGGACACCCCCTTCCCCTAGGCCAGCAGCACGCAAAGGGCCAGAAGAGGAATTAATAGGAAGATATTTATGGATTTTAGGTAAAATTAGTCACTGAAAAAAAAAAAAATCAATTCACTAGTGAAATGAGCTGCAAGGTCTCTGCGCAGGCCCACAGCACAAAAGCTGGGAGCAAAAAAAAAGAACCTTTCTGTTGGTGCCAAGGATCAAGGGTTGAAGTGGCCTACAGCTCTCACAAGCCATGCAGACTTCCCAGGCTCCTGGTGTCACAGAGTCATGGGCTCTGTGTTCCCCATCCTTGGCAAACAGCGGTTGGGAAGTGGGGATGCTGAAGAGCTGCTGGTGGTCGAGCTCCTGCAAGGATGCTGGGAAGCAGGTGCAGGAGCTGTTGGTTGATGTGGTGTCTCCTCTCCAGGACCTGGAGAAAGCGATGGCCTCGGGTCCTTGTCCTGCTCTGGTTTGTCTGGGACAGCTGGTGACCTATGGTGACTTCTGAGGGGCAGGACAAGCCAAAAGGGACTTGGAGCAACAGCAGGAATGGCTCATGCTGCTCCTAGCCCCTGGGCTTTCTGTGACCCCAGGTAGAGCTCAGCTCTCCCTGGAGACGGATTAGGAGGGATTAGCGTGGGGTTAGCCAGCGCGTGAACACTTTCCTTCCTCCTCAGCTCTCCACATCTTTCCCAAGGACCTTCTGAAGATCTCTGGTAGGTTCCCTATCGGTACCCGCCAGGCACTCTCAGCTCCAAGAACTTCCTTTCGGAGCCAGCCCCTCCCCGCAATGTGCTCTCCAGCCTCTAAATCCCATCTCCTGCACTCCCAGTTCTCTCAGTGGTGATGCCATCCAGGAAATCTAGGTCAGCAAAATGACCCGTAGTTGATGGGAGACCTGCTATTACAGCCCCTTGCAATAATCCAAGCCTTGCTCTGCTCCTAAGTCTTGCAATGCGAGCTTGTTGCCTGGATCCTGGCCTTAGTGCTCACCAAGGCCTTTCTTCGCTTTCATTTTAAGCCTTTCTGACTCTTGGGGCGACCAGAAATCTGATATCTGGGGTGTTATCCGAGTGCCTGCCCAGGTATCTGGGGATGGGGAGCTGTGCTGTCCACTGACAAAAAAAAAAAAAAAGCAGGGAGAAGAAACCTTGTAGGAGCCTTTCATCCCCAAACCTTCCCTCCCACCTCTGCATGGAGCAAGGATGGAAGGAGACCTCAGGAACAGCTAATCCCTAGGGTGTTTGGGGCTGCATGGAGCTGCTCAGGCTCCTCTCCACCACCAGCTGGAGGTGGCCGAGTGTTTCCCCCAGGCCACCTACTCAGCACCACTGTTTGCAATCTGTTATTTAAGCATTCATCTTGTTTAAGCACCACTTAAGGGCTGGCTCATTGCTGTGCAAGGCTGGTGATATCTTGCAGAAAAGAGAGCCGTCCTCCTCCCCTCCCTCACTTTCCCCAGGGCCTCTATTACCCCAAATAAACACTCACTTTGGGTAATAGTTAACTTTAATGGCTCAGCCCCTGCTTTGGCTGCTTGATAGGGAACCGTCATCGGGAGGCTCAGGGGGTTTATAGTCCTCAGGAAACAAAGATAGTGTCTCGGTTTGGAGGGAAATACTCATGGCTGCTGTCAAAGCAAGTGTGGTGGCTCCTAGCGAGGTTCCCAGGCAGGGGAGATCTTCCAGCACTGCAGTGGGAAGGGGGCCTGCAAGTCCATCTCCATCCCTAGCCTGCCATGGGGCAGACCCTGTGTTTGGGTGGGGATGGGATGAGATGGGAATTTCCTCCCACTCAGAGAGAAGGGACCTGCACCGAGTGGAAGAGCAGAGGGGAGAAGAGCAGCCTCTTGCTGGGAAGTGGCTGAGCACTACACACTGTCTCCATCTCCTCAAAGCCTCCTGTCCTGGCTCACCTTTGCCCTTCACTCTGCATCCTCCATGTTCTCTGGGCATGGTGCTGAGTCCTCCCTGCAGCTGGTGACACCAGCGCCCTGAGTCCATGGTGGCATCTGCTCCTCGCTGTAGACACCGTTCAGGCTCTGAGCTGGTGGCCTAGGAGCAGTCAGGGTTTTTCTGCAGCTCACGAGGAGCTGCTTTACAGACCCATGTTGGAATCCTCCACCGAGCTCCAGAGATACCTGAACAACCCGCCCTACAGCTCTTTCTCTCTTAATGATGTTTTCCCAAGTCAATGGATAACTTTACAGCCCAGACCATGAAAACATCAAACAGAACAACCTTGGGGAGACAGCTATCTCATGCTGCAGCGGCACGCTGAGTTACTCATTGGGGGGAAGGGCCCATAAAGTTCAAATATAAAACCATCCTAAAAGTCAATGCCGCAGCTGGCAGGCACCCGTGGGCAAAGGTCACACTGGGCTACAGGGCGGCTCGGGGAGCTCTTGTCCCCAAAACAAGGGTGGACGGTGCCTCTCCGGGGCAGGACTGGCCATATGGGTGTCTGTGCTGCAGGTGCCAGAGGAAGACCTGGGTTTCTGCCTGTTCTGTCACACTGTGACCATCTCTCTCCCAGCATCTTCAGACAGATGGCACAACATCCACTTTGCTTATTTCTGATGCCAGGCCAAAAAAAAAAAAAAAAGAATAGATAGGAAAACACAAAAGCAATATGTCCATGGGTCTCTCTAGAGAATGAGGAGGACACAGAGGTTCCTTCATGTCCATGTGCAGCTCGGTGCTGCCCTGCCAGACCGTGCTGCGGGGCTGCTCCTCCAGGATCTCACCTCTCATTGTTTTATCCCCGCTGTGTCTCCTCCTTCGTGCCCTGTCCTTGACCATCCATGCTCTCGCCATTCTTGCAGCTTTAACAAGCCCATAACTGCTCAGGAACAGTTCGTAGGATTGAGCCAGGGTTTTACAGCCAGCGTTGCTTCACCCCCGAGCACAAACAAGGTGACGGAGGAGCAGGTCCCGGTGGCCGGGGAGGCTCTGCAGGCAGTGAAAGTCATGGAGGCCAAGGGCTCCTGCTTGCTTTTCCTCACCCTGGAGCAGGACCTTCTTAGGGCCTTAATGCAGTATGGGTGCACTGGACCCAGGCCAAAGGGCTGGGGTTGGGGGAACAGGCAGGGAAAGGTCTAGGGCCAGCATGGGGAATCAGGAGACACTCACCCCTTCCTTGTTTCTTCAGTGCTCTGACTGCAGAGGCAGGGAGGTTGATGGGCATCTTGGTGTCCTTGGCTGTCTGTTTTCCTTGACACCTGCCTAACGTGTCCTGCAGCCCTGTCCAGGAGCAGGTTCTCCAGAGCCCTCTCTAAGGCTCCTCCTCAGAAAATGGAGTCTGAAAGTCTAAAGCTCAGATCACTTCTGGTGCATGGGTAGAGAGCACAGCTCACAGTGTGCAGGCCTGAAAAGCTGCACTGTGAGGCTTCCTGAGGCTATTCTGCCCTTTGCAATTTATTTGGATTGACCCAGTGATATGATAAGTCCCAAGCACCACCCAGTGGTGGGATGCACAGGAGTGCATGGACCCAACAAGCAGAAAGAGCCTAAAGCCCTGACATTCCTCATTCCCAAAGCCAGGATGAGGATCTCTTCCCTTCCCCACTGTTGCTGCCATGGGCCCCAGCTTTGCTACGACAAGTAGATAAATGCACCTGAGCTAATTAGGATGAGGGGCTGCTTGCCCAGGCCAGTCAGCAGGGCTACTGCATCCATCTCCTTGTTTGCGTGCACTGACTTTCCCAGGACTGTCCAGGGTGCTCAACAACCTCCTGAGTTTCTCCTTCACCGTGAACCTGGGCACGTCTTGGCAGCAGCGTGCAACGGTCTCAAACCATAACGCAGTCACCAAACCTTCCTGGGCAGCACATCTTGCCCCAGCCTCCTGGGAAGGCAGGGAACAGGCAGCTTAGTCCGTTTTTAAGCATCTACTCCGGAGTTACAGAGAAAAATTACAGCCACACGGCCAGCCTACGTATTTGACAGGCTTTTCCATTTGCAGCCTATTTTGCCTGCTGAAATCAGCATGTTGGAAAAAGGAGGACAACAGATCAGAAGAATTCAAAAGTGCTTGGAGGCTGAATAGACACCAAATGAAAGGAAGCAGCCTCATTTTCCTTCAAAGTCTTGTAGCTGTTCTTTTTTTCCCTCCCTTTTGGAAAGACTGTTTTTTCCTTTGGGTCTTTCTAATCTCTCTTTCATGGGAAGATTCACCCTGCTCTGTATCTCATTTCAGGGGAAAAACTTCCCTGCCCCTTCACACCTTCCTTGGAACCAGCACCCAGTTGTTTCCAGTGGCTCCAGCACAGAAGTAAAGAAGGGAAGGGGGAACATGCGAGCATCCCACAGATGCCTCATATCAACAGACCGGTGTGAGACTTCAGGTTCCCCTTTCTTGTCAGTGTTTTTTTATTCCCCTTTTGCTAATATCATCTGGATTTGCCTTGTCTGAATCTTCTCTGAAGTTTGGCACCCTAGCTAGCCTTGCCTTTGAACATGTCCCAAAAATACCCTCTGAAATGCACAGCTCCACAGCACGTGCATCCCACCTGCAGCCCTGGTCCATGGCTGCAGGAAGCACCTGGGCTTGGACCCACTCCTAAGCCCATGGAATAACAGAATGGTGAAGAGTCAGCAGGGAGAGAAAGCAGTGGCAGGTCCATCCTTGCTCTCCACAAGCCCTGGTGGCCCAGGTGCATCGCCCAGGTGCAGCCCCGTCGAGGAGGAAAGTTTCACATGCAATAAAGAGCCACTCTCTGGACTTTCGCGACGTCACGGCAGATCTTTCCCGTCACTCCCTGGTCGTCGTGATCTCGCCAGGAGCTACTCGGGTTCGCGGCCAGAGTAAAGTCCGCAGAGGAGCTGTGTGCCAAAGGACACGCTGCAGTAAACACCGGCCCGAAGGAGCGGTTCAGTGTAACGCTCAGGTGTTCAGGCATGTGATTACTCCTCACCATGGGAACCGGGAACATATTTAACAAAGATGAACCAGATCCAAGCACGGTCTGTACCAGCCAGTATGAGATGATGTGTCAAAACTGGTTTCCGCAAATACTTGCAGAGCAGGAGATGGCTTCAAAGAAGGCAAGTTGTGCTGAGGAGTCGTCTCAGTCGGTCCTGTGGGGACCTTTCACGAGATGTTTCTCAGCCAGCTGGACCCCAATAGTGACTCCAGACACACCCACATCTTCCTAACTCCCAGCTCTGTGGAAGTCCTCTTTTTCCCAGCCCCAAACCTACTGTGCCACGCTGTGCCAGCCACGCACTCCAGAACAGGAGTCCCTACCACCATGTGGGGACAGTGGGAGAACATGCTGGTTCCAGAGAGAAGGTCTTCCCTCAGCTCTTCCAAAACTCACTTTTCCTTGACTTATTCCCCCAAATTATCATTGTGAATTATCATTCCAGCATTGTGAGCCACTGTGGGATGAAACAAGTGGATGACATGACTTGATATCCTACTCTTCCTACTTCCCTAATCTTAATTAGATCTCTGTCCTCAAGTTATTCTTCAAATGATAGTTAAGTCTGGAAATAACAGAGCAGAGAAGACTCGAATAGTAAAACTGTGCAATGCCTGAAGACTGTCAACAGGATTTAAAGAACATAGAAGATGGGCATAACACAGAGACATAATGAGGTTCCAACAAGGGAACATGAGCAATAGAGGAAAGATGAGGTTTTTTAATAAAAAAAAAGTAGTCGACATGTAAGATCTTTGGAAATCAATAGGAAGTTGTTGATTTTACAGCCAAGGAAGGGTGTCCTTTAGTCTGAAATACTCAAGAATGACCCATTTCACAGGGAGATTTCTATTGTCGTATCATGAAATAAAACATAAAATAAGCTGAATGCCTCAAACCTAGCAGAAAAAAAAAAAAAAAGTGCCTCCAAACTGATCACTTGGCTTTCTTAAAAATGTTATTTCCCCTCTTCATTCTGCTTCTCCGGAAAACACCTCTTATTGACTTTTGTTCCACAGAGACATCATTGTTATTTCACGATCGCGTGCCACCAAGGGACAAAGCCAGTGGATTTCCCCGTGTTTGCAAGGATCATTTTTCTGGACAATTCTTGTAAAGGGGCCTCATAAAACTGGAGACGAAGGCAGAGATTATGGCTCTGTGCTCATTCAAGTGGCAATCAAGTGCTCAGGTCCTGCCTTGCATGCAGCAGCAATAAGCCTGGATTTCAAAGCAAAGCCTAGGACGCCAGGCAAGCTCTTCCTTGGCCATTCCCCATCTCCACCTCACTCTCTTTTGCTCACTCTGTTTCTACTTTCTTCTGTATTTTTTTTCTTTTGGTTTTTTTTTTCCCTGCTTGACTCAATGGAGAGACTCTCATTCTCCTGTGACTCCCATCCCGTCGATGCCTCCCTTCTCTCCGTACAGGACCAGGAAGCTCAGGAAAAGCTGTGTGTGCAGAGGAGATACGATCGTGCCCATCGCCTGCCGTGGCACACACCTCATCCAGGCACCTTCCCCAGCCTCAGAGCGGGTCACTGCAGCAGCAGAAGCAACACCCAGTCTCCATGTGATAAAATTTTATTACAAAATATTAGATTAACAGACGTAAGGGAGCTCCATGGGGAGAGGGGTTATGTAACAAACAAACGAACAAAACACAACTGGAAAATAAACCTTCCACCCAAGCTTTGCCGGTCATTTTTTGTCCCGTTACATTTGACTTGGGCAATAAACAATCAGTGTCAGTCCGCATCCAAACTGGGTAGGCAATACGGCACGTGTTCCTATTTACATATTTCCCATTTATTTCCTCCACTGTGGCCCGGGCTTAGTGGGGATGAAGACAGCGTCTCCCATTCAAGGGGAAATCGGCCCCTCTTGCTCAGCACCCAGCACGAGAAACCCTCCGAGCTCTCCATCCCAAGGGAAAAAGGGGCTCTGCTTTTCCAGCATCACCCCCAGGTCCACCGGTCGTCCCGCGGGGCTCGGGAGCAAATAGCTGCACTTGAGCAGTGAAAATGCCAGAGAAAACCAGGGAAAGGAGCTGAGGCTACGCACACAAAAATGAAGGCAGGGAAAGGGGAAAAGCCAAGGCTTGTGGGGGTGATTCAAGCATCTTTTTTTGGCATTGCCTTTGAGCTAGTCAGAGATTTGCATGTCAGCATTTCCTATGCAGACCAGCATGCGAGGCAGTACTGGATTGGAGTGTTTTTTAAGACTTTCTTTCCCCTCTTCCCAAATAATTTCTAATGCAAATTATCTGTATGTGCATGTGTACGTCGAGGTGATAGTGAGCAGGTGCATCGTTTCAGCAGGGAAGAAAAACATTGTCAAGAGAATTATGTAAAATTCCCCTAAGAAACAGATGTGAAGCAGCCTGCTGAGTGTCGGGGGTTTCCTGTGCTATGCCCAGACTGTGCCCCTTGTCAGCACACGAGAAGAAAAGTAGCACAGGGAGAAGAGCTACGGGGGATAAAAAAGGACAGGGAGACCCCTGCAAGAGGGCAGAGGGTGGGGGGCAGCCCGCAGGTGGCCCAGACACCGCTTGTCCCCAGCCTGGCCCTGGCGTGGGTGAGTGAGGGAGGCCACGGCTGGGTCCCCCCTGCCCGATGGGAGGCTCTGCCCGTCACCCCGACCCTCTCCGCGGGTCGCCGCCTCTCGGCCAGCTGCGCTGCAGGCCACAAAAGCTGCAGAAGGGACGTGGGGACGTCTGACACGTCACGCGTTGGCTGAGTGTTGGGAGAGTCCCACGGATGAGCCGACTCCCCAGTCCTTGTCCAAACGCGGCTGCTGCCAAGGGGCAGCAGGCGGGTGCGGGCAGCAAACCCTCTGGAAAGCCAGGAGCACCAGGGATCGCAGGCCACGCACGCGGCCCCAGCTCCGCCGGTGCCAGCCCGGCCGCAGGGGCGACCCGCTTCACTCCTCCAAGGCCCAGGGCGACCCGGGACCTCGCTGGGGTTTTCAGCCAATGTGCAGGGCGGCGACAGCGCAGGCGGCTGAGGGTCGGAGCCCTTTGGATTTCCACTGCCTGGAATGCTGTGGTTCGGAGCAGCCTTTCAGTTCGATTTGCAAAGACTCGTCACAGTCTGAACGTTACTTACATTTGTTCAAGGAAGAAGAAAAGAGAAGGGGAATCAATATTATGTTGAACACACCAGGCCCATTATTTGTTCCTGATTTGTTTATTACCTACATGGCTGCTGTTTAAATTGGCATGGCTTAGTTCTTGTTCTGCCTTAAGTTTAACCCCTGGTAGGCTTTGAAGACTAGACGATGTGCCCCATGCATCCTGGCACTGAAGAAGAGGAGGGAAGGTGCCTTACAGAGCCTGAGGCTGTGAACCTGTGAGGTAGGTAACACAATTACAATCTGAACAGCAGGATTTATCGGGATTGGGTTCGCATATGCTTTGTTTTTGGTCTCCTTTCGGTGGAACAGCAGTAGCAAAAGATCAGTGTGATTGGCAACAACTGGCTCCTGGTGCGTGCAAGGGTTCAAGGCACGAGCGGAACCTGCGCAGTGCATTTTGCAGAGAGGCACTTTGCACCCTGGGGAAGCAGAGCTTTGCAGGTGGGTTTCTGCAGTCCCCTGGTTGGCTCCAAGACCCACCCTGGTCCTCCCAAGGACACCTGAAGTCAAAATTCATCTTGGAAGCAGAAATGCTAAGGACACAACTGGAAAACCTGGCCAAGCAGGGCACATATTCACAGCTCCCAGTCAGCTGCCTGCCAAAAAGACACAGGTGGAATGAGTGGGACTTAGATGATGGCTTTTGTCATCTGCTGTTGTGCAGCCCCTTGCTTGAAGGCAGGTCAGGTGGGTATTTCATACGTCCATTCTTCTGTGCCCCACAGAGACTGGGATTGTCAAGCCAAGCAGCCCTGGGCATGTGAGCTTGTTAACGACTGTCACAGGTGCCACATCCACGGCCACGCCGCGGGACAGGCCAAGAGGATTTCACCGGCAGCTTGACGTAAGACCTCTCAGGCACAGCCAGTCTAGCAACCTGTCACAACCCTCCTTGTTCTCACGAAAGGCACTGCCCTGAATAGGGAAGAAAAAACATCCCAAAGAGCTTGAGACACGAATAACAGCCGCTCCTGAGTGACAAATAAATAGCAGATTTGCTGGAAAAAGCGCTTTGGAATCCAAGGCCTGTCTCCCTAGTGCTGCAGGGAGGCGTGTCAGGAGATCAGTCTGGAATTATTATTCTTTTTTAATGAATATATTTTAAAAACAGATATGATGGTGGCAGGGCTTGCAGTGGGGGGCACGCCCCCTGCCCCTGCCCTGCTGGTTGATCACAGCGTGGTTTTGTTCCTATGTACAAGGAGAGGAGAGGTCCTCAGGAAAGAAAGAGTTCCAGCTGCTCCTAGGGAAGTGGTGAACGAGGCAGCTCCTAATTCTGGTGCCGCTTCATGTGGAGAGCCAGATGGTCTGAGCGGGAGAAGCAGCGGCCGCAGGCTAAGCACTTGAAGGGTTTGGCACCCGTGTGCTTCCGATAGTGCCGGGTCAGCTCGTCAGAGCGGGCGAAGCGCCAGTCGCAGCCGTCCCATGTGCATTTGTAGGGCTTCTCTCCTGCAGGAAAGAGCCACAGGTCAGTCACGGGCACGGCGTGCAAGAGGCAGGGCCTGCCCAGCCCAACAGACACCCCTTCCTTCATCTCGGAAGCCTTCTGGGACATCTCCTACAAGATGGACATCCAGCCACGGGCTGGTTGCTCAGTAAAGAGCCAAGAGGTCTGAAATCAGGGCTCAGAAATGCCTGCTTCTGTTTGGAGGTCTCCTCTAGCAATGCCTGTCTGAGGGCTGTGCAGCTGCAGAATACAGAACTTGACCCTGTGGATGCTTTGCCCTGCGAGGGTTCATCTTCCCACCAGGGTTAACCCAAAAGCTGTTCACTGAGAGGCCAAAAACTGTTGAGGAGTTGGGACAACCTGGTCTTGTTCATCTACTCCTTCCCTCTTGGTATCTACTACCCACCACTCTTCACATTACATCCTTCCTAGCAGGCTACCAATTGTGAGGGTTGGCATGGTCCATTTTCCCTGGTGCTGTTCAAGTTCCCATGGAATTCTGGAGTACTTCTGAGAAGAAAGGCTTCTGAGATTTTTTTTTTAACTAAAAGGCCAAAAATTTCCATGGATAATATTGCTGCTGAATTGGGCAGGGGTCATGCTGTTTCAGTTTTCCTGAGAACCTTGCCTTTTGGAACCCACCATCTAATTTGCTCTAATTTCCTCAAAGTTGAGCCCGTCACTACCTCGGTGTGCACCAAACCCGGCGTTTCCTTGGGAGCCTCCGGGTGACGTAGCGCTCGCACCCGCTCCCCCGGCACACACACACACCTACCCCCAAACTGCCATCAATTACGTTGTGCAACATCTCAGCCAGCTGGGAACTGGGCTGGAAAAGGCTGTGCCTGCTTCCAGCCGCCTGCCTGCCCGCCCGCAGCGCCGCGCTGAACCCTGGCTGCAGCCCTCGGCGCGCAGGGGTGTGGTGCTCTCAAATATTAGTCCTCGCTCTTAACAGCCTGAACAAGCAGGCAGAGTTCAGGGAATGTGCTGACTTCCCCGACCTCAAATATTTACCGTTTGGTTGGCCAATGGCTGGGCGCAGCAGGGCGCGCGGGCGCACGTACGCACGCAGCCTGCGTGCACAGGCATGTGTGCGGGGCACCCACAGGTCTCCCCTGGGAGACACCGTTTGCCCCGCTCCCCGTGTGCTGGCCAGGCTGCAAGTGGGCACAGGACACGGAAAACCTGCAAGATCTACAACATCCTATCCAATATCCCTGTTTGGAGAGCATGGACACACGAAGCTGGAGGGCACAGGGACCACATGCTGCTCCCTAAAATGCTCCCAGCGGGGAGGAGGGAGCTGTGTTTTTATGACTCAGGTAAATACAGAAGTTAAACACAAGCGGCACACTGGATATTTTATGGGGTGCCGGGGATCTCTGGGGTTTTGTCATCATCCATGTTAGCATGTTAAGACAAAGGTGGGATTTGCTCTGCTCAGCCCCAGACATTGTCCCAGGCAGGTCACCTGGCTGGGTCAACCTTACCAAGGCCCTTTAGTTTCAAACAATAACAGGTTGATCTCCAGGATAGAAACAAAATGCTTTCCATTGTCCCGCGAGCTGGCTCCATCTCCCAGGACAGCACGGCAGGGCAAGCTCAAACAAAGGACCCAAACTGGCATTCCTAGCCCCTGGGAGGCGGCTCGGCAGCCGTCGGGTTATATATTTAATCTCACAATGGCACCCAGGAAATGAATGGTGTCTCCAGGAGATGAATACAACCCGGCCCATAGCAACAGGCAAACCACAAGAAAAGATCTTAGAGATCGTGTACTTCTCAGCCCGGCTCCCAACAGGCGAGGAATGGAGAGAAAGGGCAATGTTAACCCTTCAAGTGAGGGAGCGAAACCAGCACCAAGTGCTCCTATTTGGCAGGAATTCAGAGCTGCAGACAGGCTGCCCTGCCTTGGCAGCTCCAGTGAGCTGTGCTAGGCTGAGGCCTATCTGAACGTGCCCACCTTGAGATTGCCCATGGGATTATCTACCACTGATTCAGCCGGGCCTCTTTTTGGTATGGCTTAGTGCAGGCTCACCACTGGCTTCCCTTCTTTCGACCCCCCTTAACTACTCAGCTCACATCCTCTTTGGCTCTTTGCCTCGTCCATTCATAGCAGGTAAAGTGGAAAAAGACAATCACAGTCTAATTACTGACTGCATTTCAGAGCGGGGGCCTTATTGTGGCTTGTAAGAATGGTGAATGTCCCATATTTGTCTCTGGACACAGAAGTAACCAGTGCTCCGAATGGAAGGGGAAGGGAGCTCTTGCATTTTAGAGATTGCCCGTGTGGCCCTGAAGACAATGTCACTGTGACAAATGCTTATCAACACCCAGCTTTAGGAGCTGCAATAGCCTCCTTCCTGTTCCTTTCTTCCACTCCTTCCATCTTGGTCATGGCCTGCTCCTGCCCGGGGCCCTGCTGAAAAATATTGTACCTCATGCACGAAGAAAAATGTCTTTACTGGCTTTTTCAGAGAACTGGTAAGATGAAAAATAGAACAGAGCCAAGTGTGAGAACTGATTCCCAGCCTCAGGACAGGTTTTGTTCGTTGTTAATAAAAAAGAAAAGTGAACTCTGGGCCAGCTTAATTGCTTTCAGTAAAGATCAGCCCTTCTATAAAAGAGATTTATGAGGGCACCAATGGTTCCTGGACTGGCTGGGGATCTGATAAAGCTTCAGGTATAATAAACGCCTTAATGAGAAGACCTGGGCTTGAATGCTCAAGTGCCACTGAGCTAGGTTTGTTCGGGGCAGGCTGGTTATGGTGGGTATTGCTTTGTGCTAGTGACCATAGCTAGGCCAGGGAGGGATGCAGCTCTCTCCTTGATGCCAGCAGCCTGCTCCTTTGCCCTGGGAACAGGGCACACGGGCACTGATATGAGTGATCCGTGCAGCGGTTACACGTGGAGATGAAAGAGGCTTCTTCCAGCCCTACTAAGCCCAGAAAATCCAGCTGTGTGGAAGTGAGGTGTCCATTTGGCATTTTCACCTTTAACATTGATTTTAACCAAACTGTGCTCCATAACACATTAAGCACCCTAGATCACTCCCCAGGTTTTTGCTAATCAGCTCAGTAACATCATTGCAGGCAGTAATGGGAACAGTTTAAAAACCGGCTGGAGGGAGAGTTTGCTGGTGATTCGGTTCTCTCACCTGTGTGAGTCCTCTGATGTGCCTTGAGATGGGAGCTCTTGGTATAAACTTTCGTGCAACCTGTGAAAACAGAAAAGACACATCTTGCCTATGAAAAGGGGCCCTTGACCAAATAAATCTTACACTTGCATTTAAGGTTGTGGATGCAGCAGGCAGGAAAAGGGCTCTGGGTAACGGTATGCAAATAAGTCTGGCAATACCTATTTTCTTTCAGTTCTAACTAAAGAACATCTGAACTGCAGAAAAGACAGACTTTTGCTATACTCTGTGTTTTGTCACACAATGCTGACATCCACGTGCACTGTGCTGGGAATCAAAGACTTTGTGGGACTTAAAAGAAAGTTAGACCCCGGCTTCCAAAACCTCCCCTCCTCTGACCACACCACTGAGGTAAGACGACAATGCTAAATTCACCACTTTCCTTATTTTCTTTATGCTGCATTTTGTCCCTCTGGATTCCAGACCTAACTGATACCATTATCACAAGCCTTCAAGGAAGATACATTTTGTAATAGCCCCAATAGATGCAGCTGTAAATGTCCCGGGAAGCAGGAATGCTGAGAAGCTACAGCTCCGTTTTCAAGATTGAGAATACAGCTTTCAGAAGATCAGACAACGATGCTTATTCAAAGAAACAGAAACACACAGACTTTGGCAAAAGTTTCTACAATGGGCATTTAACGCTCTTTCTATGGGAGAGACCATTTGCTGCCACGGAAGGTCCCTATCTTGTCTGTCCCTTGCAAAGTGCTGCTTCCAGCCTAACGCCAAGCTTGCAGATGATGGTCACCATCCTGCCATGTGGGTGCTCCTTAGTAACTGATTAGCAGCACTGCTCTGTGCTGGAATTTGCACAGATAAGAAGAAGAGTCACTGCCCTAGAGAAGATCTGTATGGTCCTAGACTGAGAGATATGGGCCCAGATCTAAATGTGCCTGAGCTCTGAGGAAAACTGTATTCCTTGGTGGAGTTTTATCCATGTCCCCCATCAATGGGCTGAATACAGCTCTGGCTCTCAGCAACCTTCTCACAAGGACATCTCCTGTCTGCCAGCAAGGCTCTCAGTGCCTCAGGTACCTTCCAAAGCTGGTGGCAGCTCATGATGATGTTGTGGTGTTAAAATAATGTAGCATTGTCCGTTATTGGTACTCCAGCACTGCTGCTGGAGACAGAAGCCCAAAGTGGACAGCCATCCCCAGACAAGCACTGGGGACCAGTTTCAATGGAGTATTAAAGCGAATTAGAAGAAGATGTCCCCAGAACAGAGCACGTTCTCACTCAGTGAATGGGAGCCCTCAGGTAGCTCCTGAGACTCACCCTGTCCTCTGAGGGGCTGTGCTGTGTCTGTGCACATCACCTGGAGCCACCCAGGGCTTAGACAGAGCAGGTGTTTTGCACCACAGATGTGGTCCTGCATTGCCACACACGCCAAAATCCTGCCAGAAACAGGGAAGCTTTGCCACGGTAACGCATCCTGTGAGATGTGATTCTTGTGTGGACAAAAGCAGAGGAACTGCTGATCTCTGCCAGAGCAGTGGTCCATCTGCATCAATATTCTCTTTCTCACAATGACCAGCACAAGGTGAAAAAAATGCAGGACAAGCTGTTAAACACAGACACATGGGTGTAGCTTCTGGTTCAGAAAGTTCCTAACTTGAGGGCTGCCAAAGGCTGGCAGTGTGTAAGCAGGGCAATATCTCTCCAAATATATACCCTATTCTTATATACTTCCTTGGTCGTTGCTGGAGACAGGATCTGGGCTAGACAGGCCTCTGCGTTGACCTTTAGAGCCACAGAAGGAGCAAATAAATCCTGCAGGAGGCAGTTGGGAAATTACCTCCCCAATCCACACACAGTCTCCATGGGAAAGTTTTTTGCTAATTCCCAACAATCTGATGGCGGGAGCTTGGCCCACAAGGCAAGATGCCTGCGCCCCTTCTCAAGAACTTGGTAGTTTTCAAGCCCTAGCTGTGATGCCACAGGAGTTTCTCATGAGGGACACAGCTCTCTTGTGTGGCATGAATCCACATGCCTCCTCTGCCCAGTGCAGGAGACCCTGCAGTATCTCTTCCTGCAAGGTGCTGAGGCATTACAGGTCTTTGGATGGTTCTTTCCCTTAACCAGCACACTCAAAAGAAACAGCTTCACGAGTGCTCTAGACATGACACAGATCTGGGCTGAACGTTTTGCTGAACATTGTCCTTTCCCACACAATCATGATTCAATACGTGAACTTCCTGAATGAACTCAGCTCACTAGTGAACTCAGCTCACTAGTCTCCTTGGCCTAGGAAAGTTTGTGCTCCACAAAGAGGTTGGAAAGGCTACTTATGGAAATTACTCAGTGGCTTTTCACTCCTAAGAGGAGAAAAGAAAAGATCAGTGAGAAATCACCATGGTTTCACCAGCGGAAACCATCACAGGGGTATCCCACCATGGATATCCCATCACTGGGATAGGCAGTTTGAGCAAAACAGGCAGCTGACTGGGGCAGCAGGTTTTCAGGAGCGGTCCTTGGCTTCATTGCAGCTCTGTGCCTCTTAGAGTCGGGCTTTCTGCAGCCACGGTGGCGGAAGAAAAGAGAAGGGTGGAAAAATGGGAATCAATTGGGATTGACAGGATTAGCCGCTTTTTTATTCCCTTGGTGGCAGAAGAAACGTCACTTCCCTTGGACTTTCCACACAACTCCATATCTCCCTTCATCATGCATATAGACAAAGACAACCCTGCTTAAAATCATGGGGAGGCCCAAGACAGCCTCCAGTTTCATTGTGGTGAGAAGGCACCCAAAAACCAAGCCAATACAGCAGCCATGACCATACCTGGGTAATCGCAGTGATGGATCCTCCTTTTCTCCAGCTCAGGGTTGTTGCGTCTGTTGTATTTGGGGGGCTGCATAATAATGTGCCCTTGGGAGAGGGTCCCAAGGCCATTGGGGATTGGGGGGACCTGGGATGACTGGACCAGCTTCAGTCCAAAAGTGGCTTCATAGGACGGTGGGGGAGAGATGGTGTTGATGAGCTCTGGTTGATTTTCTGGGCTGCCAGGCTGTGAGTTGGGGGGTGAGGGGGGCAGGCTCACTCCTGGAACAGGGTAAAACTGCCCTGTGATGTTGAAGTTTCCCTGTCCTTGGGACACATGCGGGTACTGCTTAACTGGCCCTCCTGGCTGAACAGGTCTGTGGAGCACACTGGACATGGCGTTACCTGTGGACATGGTGACACCGCTGAGAGAGTTGATGGCTGTAGTGCTGTTGGAGGAGGGTGTCATAGTGGTAATGTCAGCGCTTCCATTGCCAAGAGGCATCTGATAAAGCTGGGCTTGCTGAGGACTGGTAGATAAGGGGATGTCAGAGGGCATCTCCTGCTTGATGAAGATGTTGTTCACTGCCACTGACTGGGGCATGCTGAAGACGCTGGTGAAATCAGGCAGGGTCTGTGTGGAGCCAGACGTGGAAGAGCAGGGCTGGGCAAAGCTGGTGCCGGGCTCCGTTTTGATCTGGGGGAACGGCGTCATGGGCTTGGGCGGGCGGTACAGGCCGGTGCGCAGGTGTGTGGTGTCAGGCAGAATCACATTGATGTTCACACTGTACGGAGTAGAAGCTGGCTTCTCTGTTGAGAAGAACTCATCCACCACTGAGGCACTCTCCCGGCGGTATTTCTTGTCTGGTATCATTGGAATGGGGGGCATCTGGCTTGGAAGATACTTATCCATTTCAGACCGTGCCTATGGTGACAAAGACAGAACATTTTTTGAGAACTGAGCTTTACACACTGGCAGTGAGAGTTCAACAAGTATTTAAATTAGAGGGGCACTGAGAGAGCAGCAAGGATGGTCCCTCACAGGTGGGAGACACTTGGATTCTGTCTCTGACTCCCCAGGGATAAATCATGGGGGTCCTCTGTCCCACTTCCCTCCTCCCTGTCTGCACTGGTACCATAGGGTGAGCTAATCAGGAGGACACAATTATGAGGAAGACAGAGTTTGGCAAGGAATCAAGCTCTTCGTACAATAATTCAGTCATATAAGTGAGAATTTAATATTAGAAATTAGATGAAATTGGAAACCTTGGTCCAATCACCCCATGCTTTGGATGTCTTTGGATCTGCGGCTGTAGCCCACCTCAGAAGTGCTGACTTTGGTCTGCTTTTAACTCAGCAGCCTGAGGAATATTACATTTTATTTTAAGACTAAGGTGGGCAACATCTTTAATTAACTGCGATTAACTTGGGCTACAGCCACAGCAACTCAAGTGATCTGGGCAACAATTCACTGCTAGGCACATTATTACTATCATGTCTGAGAAAAGTGACCCAGTTCTTTCCTAATCTTTGATTTCACTCTAATTTTGCAGGGGCCTTTTTACAAATCTGGGTTCTCTGAGCTAACAAGACTTCTAGCTGAGGCTATCACCACTTGTTAGATGTCTTTCTCCCCTGGCTCATGTCTGATGTGGCATCCCACTGGATCCAGGCCCAATAACTCGGCAGCCTAGGAAATTCATCCCTTGGCATCTGATGACTCACATTTTGCTCTCTGCGGTTAGAGATACCACTGCTAATACTCCTCTATAAAGCTACAGCTTTTAATTATGTGGTTATCCATGTGTCAAACTCATTGGAAAGCCCTCATAGATCCATTTATATGTAGAGGAGCTGGCAAAACCACCTGGTTTCCCTGGCAGAGCCTGCAGCACACTTCGGGAGATCTCACCCCACACCCAGCACACTTGAGCTGAAGGTTTTGCAGCTCTCCACCACACTACCAGTGCAATGGGCCAAAGTCACCCCTGTTACAACTTCACTGCTCTTCACAGAGCTGGACTGGAGCCAAGTTACTTTCCTCAGCCTTCCAAACGAAACACATCACACGTGCTTCCAGCTAATTCAGGGAGCCTTTGCACCTCTACAAGACACACTGGCAATGCCTGGGTAAGCTGGCTTCCACCCAGTCCCGGGTACATGCCAAATGCTGCCTCTGCAGCACTGCAAGGTGCACCCAGCTCAGAGGAGCTGGGCTTGCAAGTGCTGTAGTGCGGCAGGGCTGCCCACATTGCACTGGAACAGAGCACATCACGCTGCAACTGTACTTTCGAGACGGTGTTGTGAATCCCATCCTGTGATGGGGGCCAACAGCTACACTGAAGCATCAGACTCTACACTACTCACACTAGCCCACCACCTCCAGTACTTCCCTGGTGTGCTGCCTCCAGCAACACCTACCTGGCACTGCAGGGAGGAAAGGCTGGATCGGACACCCCAGGCATTCCCTCAAGCCAGTGTCAGGGCAAGAAGGGATGCAGTATGACACACTCTCAACATACATCTCAGGATACATACATACATCTCAGGAACTGGCCCAGAAATATTTCCGGGACTCATTTAAACTCCTCATTCACCCTCTCATCACCTGCTCCATCATTTCCAGCCTGGGTTCTTCCTCAAGGGAGAACCTTGCACAAGTCTTGGAGATGAACTCTGCCTATTCCAGCACCGTGCACCCACCCTGGCACAACATTTCTACCCTTGGGAGTCAGCTTGCTGCTAGACAGTACCTGAGGCGCTGAATGCCACACATACCTGAGCAATGAACAGGCCCACTTGCAAGGAGTGGGGGAAGGGGGAAGGTGCTGGATGCCTTTTACTTCTAGAGCTCCCTTATCTCTGGCATTTAAGCTTCTCACCTTCAGTTCCCAGGGAAGGTCCCCCCGCCCCTTTCATTAGGTACTCGCACTGCAGGTGCCCAGACTGGCCTATGGATGTAGTAAGGAATGGAGGGCCTTAACTTCAGATCCCAAACTGCATTTTCAGCCAGGGACCCCTTATCTGCCAACTACCATTGCTTGCCCCATGGATTGTCAGCCCCAGTCCAGCGTCTCCCTTGCTCTCACATCCACCCCTACCTGCACAGCAACGTCTCCTTCCTGCCATTCCAGTGAAGCCTGATAAATCCACTTCTCCTGATCCTGAGCAGCCCCAGGGTCCTGGCGAAAGGGGGTGTGAAGGTGTAGCGGGGTGAGGATACCAAGCAATGGGGTTTCACAGGGAAGGACACCGGCCCTGCGCTTCGCTGTAGAGCTACAGGCTCAAGTAGGAGTGTGGGAAGGTGGAGGGCCCACCCCATGGAACGCGGGTTGTCACGGTGCTGCTTTGTGTGCTGGAGTGATGAGGTGACCCCCGGGCTGCGGGGCCCTTCGGACAGGGAGGAAGGGGCTGTCTGAGCTCGGGAACACCCGGCAGCCGCATCAGATGGGGGTGGGTGCTGAGCAAGTGCCCACGATGGAGATGCTCGACCAAGCAGCGCCCAGCCACCACTTCACCATGGGGACGGCAACGCATCCCTGTCACACTGCGTGGGCCCTACTGGGTGTCCCCTGCGGGACCTGGGGGAAAGGGTCCCGGAAACAAAGCAGGCTCCCAGGCAGCTGCTGGAGGTGAGACGGGAAGCAGAGAGGAGAGCTCTTCACCTCGAGAATGAGCGGCAGCCGCTGTTCCATCCTCATGGGGTGAAGCTGCGAAGCAAACACAGCTGCGTTAGCCAGGCCGCACGTGCCAGCCCTCAGCCGGGCGCCCCGCGAGGCCTCGCGCACCGCGGCCACGCGGCCCCTGCCCTTGCCCCCTGTCACCCCCCCATGTCCCCCCCTGTCACCCCATCGCCCACCTCCCTCCACCCCGCTCGCGGCCTGCAGGACCCCGCGGGCCACCCGGGACACCGGCTGCCTGGCGACGGTTGCTAGGCAGCGCCAGGCCAGAGCGCCCCCCCCCCCCGCAACCCCCACGCCGGAAGCTCCGCGCCGCCCCCTGCAGCCCCGGGGGAGCAGCCGCGCCGGGGGCGGGGCCGGGGGCGGGGCTGAGCGCGGTGGGCGGGGCCGAGCGCGGTGGGCGGGGCTCGCTGCGGGCGAGGGAGGAGGTGCCGCCATCTTTGTCCCCGGGGCAGGACCCTGAGGGGCGGCCACCCCCCGCCCCAGCACTGCCCTGGTGACGGCCCTGGGGGCACAGGGGCGGCGCCAACCTCCGCCCGGGTGCCTTGGGCATCCTGCAAAGTGGGTTGGGATCAGGAGCAGTCCCTGGAGCGTAACCTGGAAAGCCCTGGCTGCTGGGGCGATAGGGCTGCGGCGCCGGGAGGGCTTCGTGCCTGCACGCCCTCCCTGCGGAGCCGCGCGCGTGCACGTGCTGTAGCAGCCTGGGCTGCGAAGGGCACGGCGAGGCTGAAAGGAGCAGCCCGGCTTCCAGGGGTGGCGGGTGCACGGTGTTCAGGAGCCGGGCCCGAGGGGAAAGAGCTCCTGGAGGCAGGAACAGCACCTGGCTTTGCCCCGACATCACCTGTGTTCCGTTTAATAACATGGATTTTTTCCTTCCTGCCTATCTTCCCTCTCGAACCGCCCTGCGGGGCAGCAGGGGAGAGGACAAGGGCAGCCCGGTACGTAAGCGGGGCCGGGTTCCCCGCCTGCAGAGCAGGGCTCGGCGCAAAACTCTGAGAAGGTTTGCACTGGCTGCACCCCCTGGCCTGGGGCTGTGCCAGACCCCTGGCATCCTGGCAGCCTTTTCCTCGGACACAGCCCCACTCCTGTGCCTGACAGCAGCCTGGGAGAGAAGGGGTGCTTCTCGGCACAGCGTGGAGGGACAGAGCAGCCCTGCTTTGAGGCAGAGCCTGGGCAAGAGCCCTCGGGAGCGCCTGCTCGCTCGTGGTGTGCTGGGCTCCGCAGACCACCTTGGAGAGCAGCCTGCCCCGGGCGCCCTTCAGCCACAGCCCTTGGGACAAACAGGGCGGCCCTTGTGCCCCGGGCCAGCAGGGCCCGTGGTCTGCAAGAGCGAGGGCAGGAGGTGCTTCCCCGTGTGAACAGCCTCGGAGCCACCCTGGACGAGCTCCTCCAGGCTATGCTGTCCCGCAGAAGACCAGCAGCACCGCAAGGTGGGTCCAGCCGTGATGGACCCTACATCCAGCTGGACCCTCTGCTTTGTTGCCTTCTGAGGCGCATGATCCCATGTCCCCTGGCCATCCCCAGCAGAGGGATGAGGTCCCCAGGGGCTCCTCAGCAGGGACCTCTGCAATCCCCCTCCAGCCAGCCCGTTTTGTGCTCAGCCACCCTCCAAGGCTTGAAGATTCTGGCAGGAACCAACTTAAATCTCCGTTATCCTTCCCTGCACCTTCTGCAGTGTGCTTGAAAACCTCCTGCATCCCTCTCTTTTCCAGAGTGCATTCCTTGCACATTTCAACCGAGGGCTGAGCGCTCGCTCTCTTTGCACATTTCTCTCGCTGACGTGGACTCTTTGTCCAAGCTCAGTATTGAAAACAGGCCACAGTCCTCTAGCACCAAGCAGTAGGGAATAATTATCTCCACAACCCAAAACAATATTTGTCTGGTTTCTGTGGGTTCGGCATCAGCCAGTGCCCTGCTTGAACTCTACATCCTTATCTGCTCAGCTGCTGCCTGCTTGTTTTTAATCAGTGTGCCCAGTTTCTTCTCCTCAACCGCTTGGCATCCCCAACCGTTAGCATTTCAGGTCAGAGCTGTCCGGGCTTTGGGGATAAGAGCTGTGCCTTGTCCTGCCCGTCAGCTGGAGGAGCTCGCGATAGCTTCAGAAACACCTATCTGCTTCTGCCAAACACTGTCACAGGTAACGCTCCAGCCTGCAAGTGGTGGTCCTGGAAGGTGGGAAAGGAGGAGAGAGCTGAAGCAGCCCCATTTGGGGAAGTGAAGAGGAAGGAACCAATGCTGCCGCCCAACAGAAGATGAACAGAACCCTCTTCTGCCTCGGCCCTTATCTGCCAGAGAGCTGCTTTTGAGATCTGCCCCGCTAAGCAGCACAGATAAGCAAGTGGGGGTTAAGCTGGCCCTATCAAGGAAGAAACTCCCCAGGTGCGTGTTCCTTGCAGACTCCTCGCCCATCCCCAGGGCTGTCACGGCAGGATTCCAGCTCCGGCCGAGGGCTGGATCTGGAGAGGGCAGGTGAGGACAAGCTGGTGGGCTTTGCTAGCACCGCGTGGCTCACGTGAGAGGGGAATGACAGGGAGCCCTGAGTCCATCATTTCCTTCTGCCCACCAACCACAAGTGGGGAGTTAACCATTTTCTTGCCTTTCTAGGAAGGGCTTAACCAGCCGCTTAACCATGGAGCTCAGTTCAACTCAATGCAGCAAGAGACACTCTAATGGACACTCTTTGGAAAAAGCCTCCAGCACCTTCCAGTTCAAGAGCAACCAGTTCTGCAGTGGGTGCATGGGCCACTGATAGCTCAAGCAGTGGAGGGACATACAGGAAAAGGCCCCATCAGCCAAAATGCCTGTGCGCTTGGAAGACAGCATACAGGGAACTGTCTCCTCCAAACTGTGATTTTTAGTTTGGCCAGAAAGGGACAACAAATAAGAATAGCTTTCAACGAAATAAAATCACTGAATTCCTGTGCTTTTTTTTCTCCTCAAAATCAAAGTACATGCATCTGGCCTGCCCCACAGAGAGGTCTTTGCAACGTGCCAGAAGCAAGCAAGCAAGCAAGCAAGAAAAAGGAAAGGACATGGAATCAGCACTGAAGCCCAGGCTATCATGCACAGATTTTAGTCCTTCAGGCCAGCATTTGCCCTACATTCAACACAGTTATGACCCCAACTTGGGACCTGATGACTGCAGTTCCACAAAGGGCAAGGTAACCTCCGCTGGAGGAATATTTACTGAGAAGTGTCCAGCACAGTGAAATCATTAAAAACTCAGACCCAAAAAACAGTTGTTTGATGAAGGAAGTAGTTAATAAAGCCCTGGTTCCACTAGCTGTGTGCTGAGTGGATTCTCCAATGGTTAATAGCAAAGCATCGCCAGGAGCCTTTCTCCTCCACCTGTTTGCCAGCTTTCCCAATCCTGCAGGAGCCTCCTGCCTTGGAAACCACCATCCCTCATTGAGCTTTGGCCAAAGGCAGGCAGAGAAGCCACTGGGCATTGATCAATACATGGAGAGTCTCCGACAGCCGTTTCTCGGGAGGACTCGGTAACACGGATGCTTGAGCCCACCAAGCCCTTTCGCTAGTAATTAACCATAAACGTCGTTAGCCCCGTGCTAGGCTTTGCGAGGAGCCGAGCCAGGAGGCGGGACGTGTCTCTCCCGTGATTAATCGCTTTCTAATCTGAAGTTGATAAATAACAAACCGCCATAGAAACATCAAATGTTGTCACCACACAGGCAGCACCAGGGAACGTGGAGAGAAATCAATGTTTGCTAAACAGGCAACGAGCTTGTTCAGTTCAGAGGGAGGGGTTGGCCGAGGAGAAGGAGTTTCTTGGGTCCCTGCCCTCAGGGCCTCGAGCCCTGTGCCACCCTCTGCAGTAGCGGGAGGGCATCACACCTGCATGGGAAGGCTGATGCCCCAGGCCCAGCACTTGCAGCCAGCCCTGGCCATGGCAGTGTCAGGGAAGCCCACGAGGACCACACAGCGCCGGGCACTGCACGGATCCCCACAGGAAAAATGCTGTTGGGACAGGGAAGGAGGCTACGAGGAAGATGCCGGCTCCCGCCTTGCAGATCAGTCCCCTGCACGAGTGGCATTTGCAACATGGGCGCTCAAACGGGAGCACGTGGGCATCGCTACCCCGTGCAAAGGGAGGCCTCCTGCTCCAGGTGCAAAGGGAGTCCTTCCTGCAAGCAGGGGACCGTCCCCAAGGCCCCCATGGGGGACGATGATTGCGCCTCTTGTCCAGCCCTGGGATTATGCAGCGCAGCCACTTTCTCATACGTGCACCTGCATGAAACTCCAGCCTCCAAGGGAATCAGCAAACAATAGGGAGGAAAATCATCAATCAAAAGCCCTGGCAAGTACCTGGCAGTACCCCCTTAAGGGGACACGTTATAAATAGACTGTATTTATATACAGATTTGGTTCAATATCAGCATTTATTGTCTCTCTAGTTAAATATTGACCTGAGTAAATATTTGTTTCTGTGATCATTCAGTTTTGATATTGACCTCAATCGACGTTATTTCTGTTTGTTCCTCATGTCTTCTGGAACTCTCTGCAAAGAGGGATTAGCAAAGAAACCCCCAGGACTCTCCTTTCAAGTACCCACAGGCACGCAGGGCCAAATGTTTGGCTGCTGTACGTAATGAGAGCACCACTGCAGGCACCAGGGCGAGCGCGGCGCTTACGCAGAGGGCTGCTGCCCTGCAGAAAGGCCCGGTGCAGTCTCCTGCTCACTCCATCACCACCTCCCAGAGAGTTCGGACCAACTCTAAGGGACCAGCTTGTTCTTCAGCTGGGTCTTCATTGCATGTGATGGGGCAAATAGTCTAACGTTCTGGAGAGATCAAGTAGGCTAACGTTATTTCAACTCCTGGAAGATCAGGAGACGTGGAGCTATTTTTGCCACATTCAAGACCACATCCAAATTTCCCCAGTTTATACATGCATATAAACAAAAGTTGAATTTGGATAGGCCCAGAGCCACAGCTGGCATCATCAGCTAGGAGCAGAACCACCGGCAGCTCCATTTCTCTTCCTGGGCTGCAGCCCACCCCTCTCTCCCTTCTGGACCTGAGAAGATGGAGCGTCTCAAATGACGCCAGGCCCCAGGATTACCTGAACAAATTAATCCACCTTTTTCTAGCCATTATATGACTAGAAGACAGACAAAGTGTGTTCTTAAGCTCAAGGGAGCTCCCTTCCAGTTACGCATCTGTGCTGCAGGTCTTGACCTGAGCGTGGCACAGAGGGAACTTCCCGCAGCCCCTCCTGAATGATGGATGGACGGGATTCATTCCACCTCACACAAACCATCTAAAAGCTCACGTACATCCTCCAGCCTCCTCCGATCGGAAGAGATGATGATGCACATTCCCCGGGCAGGGGCTGACAAAGGCAGGATGAGTCACCTGCTGCTTGCTGGGGCTTGTGAAGTCCTCATGGCATTCAGCGAGTGATAAAACAGGCCATAAAGCCTGTTCTTCCCTGTGCAAGCAGCAAGACAGACCCAATACCCCATGCATTTCTCGGAAAAAGCAGGTCAGGTTTCATGTGCAGACAGCAAACCCCACCAGGAGCGTGGCCCTTAGCTTCCTTGCCAAACTTCATAGCAAGCAGCATAGAGATCGCCCAGCTGGGGCTGAGCCCTCTGCAGAAAACAGTGCACATTTTCTGTCCTCTGGGCACAATAACCCTCCCGATTCCTCAGTTTAAACCCTCTCTTTTCCAGTTGTCCCCTGTATGGAAATGAATTGCCAAGTGATGTTAATTAAAGGAGACTGATAATGGCACAGGCTGATTAACAAGGGATAGAGAGCTCCTGTGGAGAAGGCAGTGAGTGCTGCGGAAGTTCCAGCGCTTCAGAGACTCAGATTTGGCAGCCCCTGGGAAATGTGACAACTGTGACACTAATTGTGACACAACTGTAACCAAGCTAAAGATCTTGAGTTCTCTCAGAAGCAAAACTTAAAACCACCACAGTTTCAAATATAGAATTTACAACAAAACCTTTTGTTCTAAAATGCTAGTATTTTGAATAGTAAATTGGAAAGGAGAAATTTCCCTTTTTTTTTTTTCCGTTTAGCGTCACAGATTTAGTGAAACAGATTTGTCACATGTTGAAGAACACCATCCCACTTTCTATTCATTGCAAGAAGTATTTTCACTTGAAACTGAGTTCAGCTGAACATAGGTTCAGCTCCATAAATTGTCCCTGAGGATCAGCAAAATGGAAAATTACAGTTCTCTGCAGGCAGTGCTAACATGATGGGCTGAACTGCTTGGTGAGGAGATAGCCACAGATCCCTGCCCTCTCCTGGCTGGATTCACATTTGTGAAGCACTTGCCACAGGTGTGAGCGAGGTGAGAACGGACGGATGTCCTTCACTGCAAGGGATAAGTACCTGCAGTTTTGGAAGCTGAAAGTTCTGACTAGATTATACTATTTACCTGACCAATTACTTGCAACTCTCTTCTCCTAATTGCACCGGAAATACTACAAAGAGCAAAGCTGTTAAATACATTTTAATACTTGGAAACCCTGCCTTTAGTGGTAACCTGAAGGTCCTCATCATGTTTAAAAAAACATAAAAAGCAATAATAATTTTAGAAGTACTCTCCAGGCGTTTCTGAACTAATGAAGGATTCTTTGTTTGAGTTTCAATCTGAGCTCAGAGGGAGCTGAACCTCTTTGATGTGGGAAACAGCCTATGGTTTTTTTGAGTGTTTTTGTGCTAGCTCAAGTTCCAAGAACATCTGAATTGTAAACACCAGTTATCCAATCCCCGAACACCAACCGTACCCTGTGACTCATGTAATTCACCAATAGAGCACAAGAAAAGCAAATATTGTAATCAAGGAGCTCAGCTAACAAGACGGTCGTGAGTGTGATTATTTGCAGTGCATGGGTTAGATAAAGGAACTCACTGGACCAGGGAATGAGAATAAAATGGCCTACTTAGCCGACCGAACAGGTTTGAGTTGTGGAAAAAAAAAACATATTTGATGATGCACCAACCAGAAACACACTTTCCAAGACAGTGGTGAGTAATTTCAGATAATTGTGCCTGCTTCCCACAGATTGCTCAGGAATAGCCATGAAGGG
>JAVCKT010004620.1:0-25320 GCA_032273925.1 Rhynchotus rufescens
GATTAAAAAAAATTTAAAAAATAGCATTACATTTAAAAAAAAAAAAAAAATCAGCTTGTAAAATATGCTGCTTAAAATCAAACCCCCATTTACAAAGAAATCAGTTCAAGATGTTGTCACTTCCCGAGCCAGGAGACAGTGGGAGCACAATGCAGGAAGCCTCCTTGGCCCCAGGCCCTCCCCTCAGACAGGGGCAAGTTACTGCAGTGAAAAGTGAACCAAAAAGGGGCTTGAAGCACCCAGGGAAAAATTCGCTTTGCTTGCATACAGAGTCGATGTACTCAAGTACACTGCACCTGAGGGACAGAAAAGAAGAGACTCTCAGACATTTTCCAGTTATGCTCTCCCTGAACTCACCTTGTTCCTGACAAATCATGCATGGTATCCTGTACGCACATTGGCGTGACTCCTGCTCTTGCCACGTCGCTCTCAGGACAGGGCGAACGAGGGCTCGGGCGAGCTCAAAGCCAATCCCAGCCTAACGCCAGAGAGCAAAACGCTCCGTGTGCTCCAGTGGCAGCCACGAAAGCATTTGCACCACAGCTCTGTGCTGGAAGCTCCCTCTGTGCTCAGAGCAGGCTAAAGAGGAGCCAGAAAACTTGGTGGAGATGAACCAAGGGAGAGGGCTGTCAGGTACGGACGTCAGCAGGGTGATGATACTAGGCAGGGCAAGGAGGCAGTAAGCCGCCACACACAGAGGAATAATTAAATTTCTTTTAAGTAAGCAAATCTTTCTTGACCAGTACGATATACATGCTAAGAAAGTAGAGGTATTAGGATGCATATCTGTTATCAGTTACGCTGTTACCACAAAATACACACTCCTGCATGGCAGCCCTATCATGTGCATGGTTTGTTTTAGGAAAGAGAAAGGAGAAGGAAGAGCTTTCCTATTTTTTCAAGTTTAGGACCAGATCCAAATCCCTCCAAAGTCAATGGGAATCTTTCCAGGCTTACTTTAGGTTTCAGTATACATTTTTTTTTCAGTAGAGCAAACTGGTGTTATATGAGGCAGATAAATCTTCTGGCACCTTTACTTAGCAGTAATTTCTGTGCAAGAGAGACATAGCTCATATTTGTTAGCCAATATATTGCTTAATAACTATCTGGCAACATGAGAGGTTTGTGCCTTTGGAAGAACCCTAGAACTGAACATCCCAGGGGAAAAAAAGGTAAACTGGTACCCACAGGGTATATAGGTGTTATTTCCAGGAGCCTACTCTTTTTCTGCTTCTTTTTGTTTTTTTCTTGCTTGCTTGGTTTTTCATTTCCTCAAGCAGGCAGCCTTTCCCTTCCTTCTTTTGCTATAAGGCTGTTATTTCCACGAGCCAATGCATGATATGTAAAATACAGATGCTAGGATGCGTATTTTTTTTAGTCGTTTTATGGCAACTCAAATCTGATCTTTCTTCATTCTGCAGTGTTGCAGCTAGTTTCAGGGTAAGCTCCTCCTGTAAGTTAAAATACATAGTATTTTAGTATGAAGTAAAGATTTAAAGCAGCAAAGAAGGGCAAGTTTCATTTTCAACACACACTATACCATTTGTTGAATTATTTGAGAAGTTGTATTTTTTTAATAGGAATTTTTAAATATCTATTATCTCAACCCCAGGTATACATAGCTAAAAAAATGAAGTTAAAAGGTCTAAAAAATTCTAAAACAATACTCATATATAGTATATCATAGCATTGAAGCCAGATCCTTCACAGGATACCCCACAGATAGGACTACATTTCTTACTTTTAGTGTTATCAAATTGTTGACTGTATTTTTTTCAAATGAATGCCGGAATCTAGGTCCTAAGTTCATTTGGAATACTTTGAGTTGGGCTTTTAGGTTTTTTTTTTCAGAAATGAATTTTTAAGAAATCGTAGTGTTTGAAATTATCTTATTGTGTAAACATGATTTAAACAAAACTTCGAAAATTCTCCTGCAGTTAGCCATTTTTAAGAGATTGTTGGCTTAATACTAACCTTAAGACACATGTCTTCCTTGGAAGGATTTAATTTCATAAGGTGATTTGAACAAAAAAAAGTATTTTCCCTTCTCACTTAAAAAATAAAATACTATAGATATTAACAAATAACTTCTTATGTTTTGATGGAAAAGTCATTTTCTCACTGAAGTTGTGACTTTAGCCTCAGCTGTAGAAGGAGTTTTTGCCCTTTGTTTAAGTACATTGAAAGACTGACTGCATACTAAAATGTTTCAAATTCAGTTCAAGCAATAACAAAATAAAAAAGAGCCTGAGAA
Source organism: Rhynchotus rufescens (assembly GCA_032273925.1). NCBI lineage: Eukaryota > Metazoa > Chordata > Aves > Tinamiformes > Tinamidae > Rhynchotus > Rhynchotus rufescens. Next base: position 2,255 of record JAVCKT010004620.1, read on the forward strand.
AACAGTTACTGTATGATAAAGGAGTACGAAGGAATAATACAGAAAATGAATCACTACACAAATAACTATCACTATCCAACAGGAAAAATGGTAGAAACTTTTCTTAAAGTACACAATGTGAGGCAGCAACACTCACATCCAAAAAGGGATCTTGGGTGCCTAGATTTTGGAGCTTTGGACAACCAGTTTTCTTTAACAATAGTGGAAGACAGAGAAAACATTCATAAAACCCATGGTAGGTGTCAACAATGTGGTGTGTGTTGGAAATTGATGAACAGGTTCACTTTTAGTCAATAATGTTTATAAATAGGCATTATGGGAGACTGATTTGTCTCCTCCTAACGTAATCTCCTCACCTAAATCATAGCTTATACCTTAAACTACCTCTTCGTATTCCTTGCCTCTGAAGGGAAACTGAGATTGCTCAGTATAGAGTTACTCTATATAGAGTTTGCCATGCTGGTATTTATGGCTGGGTAAAATGAATCCTGCCAAAACCACCCAGTTTGTATGTGCAGCTTTGAAAATATCAGATTGATTCCTAATTGGAAGCCTAAATATATGACCTTTATTTGCACAGATACTAAGTTTAACACTTCCTGCTGAAACAAAATATTCTGTTTAGTTTCACTGGAGAGAGAGACAAAATCAGTCAAGAAATCTTTGATCTATACACCTATCTGTTGGAATAAACTTTTCCCAGAAAGCAGAAATAAGCAATACTGTGTTTTAGGTTCCCTTTTAAAGCAAGTACTACTTATTTCAGATAAAAAGAATTCATAATCAACTACACAGAATCACAGAATGGTTGAGGTTGGAAGGGACCTCTAGAGATCATCTAGTCCCACCTTCCTGCTCAAGCAGGCACACCTACAGCATGGGGCACAGGGCGGCATCCAGGCGGGTTTGGAAGATCTCCAGAGAAGGAGACTCCACAGCCTCCCCGGGCAGCCTGTGCCAGGGCTCTGTCACCCTCACAGCGAAGAAGTTCCTCCTCACACAGAGATGGAACTTCCTCTGTTTCAACTTGTACCCATTGCCCCTTGTCCTGTCACTGGCCACCACTGAGAAGAGTTGGCCCCTTCCTCCCTACATTCTCCCCTCAGGTACTTAGATATATAGATCAGATCTTCTCTCAACCTTCTCTTCTCTAGTCTAAAAAGGCCCACCTTTGGTTTCTACCTTCAACTGCTTTGCCCTTACATAGATGCATCTAATGTGCTGTGCATTTTTTTCTCATCAATGTAGAAATAATTCATATCCTAAGTTTCTTCCTGTACCTAAATCGAACATGTAGGGAAAGAAGTGGGAACACAAGAAGTTTATCACAGTTCCTAACACTATAAATTCCCTCAAGGACCTTGGTTTCTTAAAATTTGAGAGTAAAAACTAACAACAAGCCACAAATGCTGGATAGTTGAAGATAATAAAATATTAGGAATAACTTTCTAGATATTAGAAACGAGGTTATAAAACTGACAAAATCTATGAAGAAATATGGATTAGAAGTCAGAGTCCTGAGTTTGTGTCAAATAAAATCTTATCTGAACAAATCCTTCTATGAAATCTATTATAGCTCTATATGCCAACATCCTTCATAAAATCAGGGAATCACAGTGGGAAAATTTCCTGCTTGCCCCATGCAGATTCAGTTGTCTAATACTGAGAGAGCGCAAATAAAGTGTGCTTTAGGTCTCCAGTTCAGACTGCAGCATTGCATGTTGGGTGTGTACAAAGGTAAGATTTGACACTTCTTGCCCATGAACTGTTCTGAGGTCATCCTGAGGTCCTCGTGTTAGCCTATGGCTTGAACTTGGACGTACCAGTTTCCACTCCTCTGGTTAGGACTTGGGCCTGTTTTGAAATTAATTCCCGTTGAACAGACATATAATTTAGTATTAAAACATCCTAGTGTTTCAGCACATATCTACGTACTCTTAATTTTGTTATTATGGTCCAAGTCTTCCCCTTGTATTCTTATAAATATGAAAATAGCCTGAGTTTATATTCTCTCAGAATATTTCTTTGGAGTGGAGCAGATTATACTCTGCTGAGAAGATCCAACAAATTACACTGTATAGAAATTTCAGTAAAAAGGGATAACTTGGATTAACATGCATTGTTTTACATGCAGTATAGCTTGGAAGGCTAAGTACTTTTTTTTCTCTTCTTTGGGAAAGCACTCTTTTGTAACTCTCCAGATGCAGGGAGGTTAGACCCATGGGATCTACACACCGAATGGGACACCAGGCAATACCCCAGTTCCCGTGAGTGATGCTGAGTACGGCACAAGAAAGAGCTGAGAATGAGTAAAGAAAATGTCATTTGTGCAGAATGCCAGTTTGAAGAGCTCACTACTCTTAATCTAATGAAAAGTGCTTATTGGCTGAATGCTATTTGCTTCCACTTTCATTATTTGTTAGACCTCTCCCTTGAACCGTAGTGACTGCCGCCACTGAGTGGTCTGGCACGTCCTCATTTTAGGAGGCTGAGCTCCTTACAACTCACACTACGAGCTCATTAATTAGAAGAGCAGAAGTGCTGCCTGTGCACTATGCCAGGACGTGGCTCCCAAGCCTTTGACGGTGAGTGTTTATGCAACTGCACACAAGTCAGTGCCTGCTGTGCCTTGCAGGAGGAAATGACAGTAAGCTCAGGGGCTCTCCCGTCTACTGGCTGTGCTAAAATACTCTGCTTTCATCATGCCAGAGTGGGACCAGTGTCAGTCCTCAACATTATGAGGTAGCTTCACTGACGTCTCTTGTTCCCCAGCCATCGCGCTGGCACAACAATGTTTAGGGAATTGTAATTTGGCTCAGGGGAAGCTGACCAACGCACGACTGTTCAGGTCAGCTAAGATGAGGTAAACTGTAGGCTACGTAATGGGGAAATACATTATTTGGCCTCACGGCTCCCTTTTACCTTAAATTCAGAGCAGCAGCCAGTCTTGATTTTATGAACAGCAAGTCGCAGATAAGGATCAACTTCTCACTTGGTGCCAGCCACCAGGGACCCCCCGGATGCAGCGGGGTGACACCAGTTTGCATTGCACAAGGAACTGGCTCATGTGCTTTTGGGCCTCCTGATTGCTGTGAATCATCCACATTCCAAATGAAAAATAAACCCATTTTAAGACAGTTTAAAAATGTAAAACTAGTGCTTAGTTTCTTGACTGCTAGCATCAAACGCAGCCAAGGCAGTTATCCGTAATTTTAGAATGTCTCAAGAAGATTTATAGATCTCATGAAAATACTCTTTTCCATCTCCCCGGTGGTTTAGCCTTCCACTTGCTTTTTAACTTCAGTCCATCTTTAGATCCTGTGGAAACAACACCAAAGTTAAACACAGAATGAGAATGATCTCACACCATCTGCAAAGACTTCTCTTCTGGAGAGGCAGTGTTTAACTTAGGAAGACCCCTACCAGGGCAGCGGGAGTTCAAATGAAAAGCTTTCTGTAATAAATGTATTTCAAGGGTGTATGCAGTGATACGATACAACACTCCAGCTGATATCTTTTCCAGGATTCATTACAAGGGACCATGAAAATAAAATGAGTTGCATGAATAGATATCAAACTTTTTAAACAATAGACTGAACCAAAATTTTATATTAAAAGAAAGATAAAGCAGTAAGCTTGGAGAAACTTAATGTAATGATTATAGCAATGCTGGATACTTCCATACATGGTATTACAACCATTGTATGTAAGATGAAGAGGCTTCTTAAACATGCGTTCCCATGTAAATAATCATAGTAATACTGATTAGTGCTTTCCTACCTGGCATCTATATACTGTATATTATACATAAATGCATATATACATAAATATACTATATATATTTTACATAAATGTATAATATACATTATATATAAAAATATATAAAATATACGGTTAAGGATGAGCAGTGAGGTAACAGCCTCCTCCTAACAGCCTCTGAACTCCTCCTAACAGCCATCTGAAAATGTGTCAAGCATTTTAATACCTTAAAATTAGTGGTTTACAATATGCTTGTGAGTAAGCTAGCAAACCACCTCATCCTATTTCTAACGCTCAAAAAATGGAAGCAGTAACATAAAGAGACTGGAGGAAAAAAAAATGGCATGAAAGAGTTTGAAAAAGAGGCCAACTATAGCATGGGTATAGAAGGAAGTTCTTTTTACAGGAAAATGATAAGCTTAAATTTAAATGGGTGCTGGACTCTGCAGCTACTGCAAGTAGCTGGAAATAAAATATTAGGAACTGTAACACCTACTGTAGGCACAAGCCTATTCTCTTCTGAGAATTTCACACATTTAAGACATGAGTTTTTCATCTTGAAGCTTCACAATCTTCCAGAAAGCTGTTTCACAGGGTAAATCAACAACCACAATGAGCAATGACCACTCAGGGAGCCTAGAGCACTGCCATATGGCACCCTGAACTGAAGATATTTCCTTTCACAATTTTCCTTCACACCCTTCTGTAGATTACAGGGCCCTTGAGACTCTGGCTACTGAGCATTGCATTTTCAAGGATAACTTGTCTGGGAGGATGTTAAACTTGCCAGGAAAATCTGGGGCTGAAAGTCTAATCTGAAGCTGGATATTTTTTTCCAGTTATCTTGTTCTATTCAATAGATGAGACTTACTTTTCATTCTTGATCAATGAAATAGAAAAAGTAGACTCTTTAGTTCATCTTCCGAGGTCTGTGTGGTATGAGGAAGATTTTAAAGTCTAAGTAAGTTTTCCCTGGCTACGCACTTGCATAAACATGCATAAAATTTAGACTTCTAGTTTTCTAAAAAAACTATGCAACACAGTAGTCCAGATGTCCTTCATAGAAGGCTATGAAGTATGTTACCATCAAAACCAATGAAAAAGAGCTGTATTCTTGCAGGCATTCACAAATTTCCTTCATGTAGCACCCAAATTTGACCAGGTATGCTGCTCCCATGAGAAAGATGAAGTAATGATGGAACTGGGCATTTTTACAGAAATGTGTTTATTTACATGAATGCCTAGCCTTTTCCAAAGCTCATAAGGAATCAAACAACAAGGAGACATTTATTTGCCTGAAATGCCAAGGGCTTCTCAGTAACGACTTGGCTCTACAAACTCTTTCAGGACCACATATCAGAAAGGTCTTAAGTGGTAAAAGGACTTTTTTTTTCTGAGTCTGTTTCTCCATTCTATCTTTCCCAGAGCTATGTGCCAGTCAGCACATAACACAGCCAAAAAATCTATCCAGAAAAGTTCTTCCATTCTTCCTCGAATAACCTGAGCAACTCTTTCTTTTCTATTCACTGTCGATGGGAACAAAAGCTTTGACCTTTCAACAAGTAGCTTTTATCATACGCTTACTGCTTATTTCTGAATGATAGAAAGGGGAAGGCACAACTTGTTAGCTTCACAAGAACATTATAAGCACTGGTTTACTAGTATTTAAATACTTTCTGCTTGCTCCTATGGCCAGTATAACAGCTGCGATACAGTTTACCCAATCTACATCACATACCACAGAGGAATTAACATAAAAACCATGTGCTGCCGGCAGCAGACTGATGCAATACACCGTTTAGCTTGTAAAATATCACTTGAAATCTGGTAAAATGAAGGCACAAGAATACTGCATGTCACAAACCCCACACAGCTTGTGGAGAACCTCATGCTTTTGAGATTGCATGGAGAACATGGATTTCTAGGGGTTGTACATGTCTCTCTTGACAAGGACAGTACAGTCAGCATCCAGAACAGCTGTTAACAGACTCCACCTCTTCAGGCCAGATAAGAGCCTGTAGAGATTGTTCCAATATCAGGAATTACTGTCTATTTATCCTCCTGGGGAATGTCCTTCACCCAGGCACTGCAGGGAATGAACATGCCACTCTGTAAACATCATTCCTTCATAGGATGTACTTTACTTTAACCACAATTCCTTACTGAAATCTGCCATATAGGATAACCCAAACAACAGGACTGCCTGGAGCCAAGAGAATGGATACCAGCTCAACCCAGACTCCTCCAAATCAGAGACAGACACTGGGTCAACCCACAGACGATGCAACAATCCTGAAAATATGTAGCTAATATTGTCAAAATAAAAATTAACTCTAAAATGTTAACCCTTGCCAGAAACAGGAAAGCAGATAACTGACGAGTGCACAAAGGAGACCTTCTTTGGAACTGTATAAAGTTTTCAGAATCTTATTTTCTCTCCTTTTCTTGATAATGTTTTTTTGCATCCAAATTTATAATTAGATGTTCAAAATAAAAAGTAATTCCCCTGCAAGGTATAATTATTCTTCCTTTTTATTTTCTAAATTATTTTTTCTTTTAGTCTTTGACAAAACTGCAATGTTATATATCACTTCATATATCATTAACAATGTTATATATCATTTCAGATGCAAAAAGATATTGTGTGTATCAATGACAACCATGTTTTTTGCTTGAAAAATTGCAAGAGGATAATTCATCTTGTTCAGCTGTCAGTCAGTCTGAGGAAGCTATTACTTCGTGCTGGGCTGCAGCAAGGACCATGGATGGGTATCCCAGATCTGTCACACTGCTTGGCCAGTAATACTCAAAACTCACTCTTGTCTGTATGCCCTCTATGGCAAAGCACCTTGAGAACAACTATGCTAGGAGAGAAAGTCATTAGGTATAAATGAAAATAAGTTTAATTTCAAGGAACTTCAGTAAATTTGAGACGAGGGTGGCTGCAATTTCATCTTTGTTTTTTCATCTTAAATAAGAGGTAGATGCATACAAAACGAAGGCTGAATTATCTTCCAGTACCTCCAATATATATGTCTCTGTAATAAGGCTACTGACTGTTGGGAATCCTGCTGGGCAATACCTAAACCATTTCTTTCACACTTTGCTTTGAAAAGAGTTTTAATATCTGTGTATTTCAGACTATTCTCAGTATGAGAAGGCAAATAAATGAATAGTAAACAAGACTAAGCTATCAATTCCTACATGGATTGTGCCAGTTGACGTGCTTCACCACACTTAAATGTGTCCTACGTCATTCTGGCTTGAAGGAAGGCTAATACCAGCTTCTGAACACATAGTAATTGTTGTTTCTCCTCTCAGACTGTAGCAGAAACGTAAGCTGCAGCCAAAAGACCACCCTAGTTGGCCGAGCTCTTCTCTACATCAGAATTAATATTCACAAAGTCACACAGTGAGAAGGACTAGGGAATAGATCTGGCTTAAAATGAATCCCCTTCCAGGGGTGGGGATTATTTCAGCAGCTGCAGCATGGAGGAAAGCGAAAGCATAACCGGAGCCATAGGTTGGGATGGACGGTGCCAGTAGACTGCAATGGAAATAACCTCGCGTTTTAAAAACAAGTCAACAGAGGTTACACTATTGTGGTTGAAAGGTTGGTAATTTTCAAACCTAGAACAGTTGGATCCATGCCTGAAGCACAATGAGGTAAACTACAGCTCTTCCAAACTGCAAAAATAGCCAATGCTGCTATCACCGTGACATCACCTTTTCCGACTGAAACCAAGCTGCGCGACTCCGTTCTTAAACACGCCAATTGGCCATGTTTATACGGGATACAGCACATATTTCAGCCTTACAGTAAAACTTTCACAGCACATTTGAGACTTTATCCTTCTTGAGAATTACTTGTCTATTTCATTTAGTGGGACAATATTCAGATCTTATGTAAAAACCTGGCAAATATATTACTCCTATAAAATTTTGTATTTTTAGCAGAAAGTAACTTAAATTAGCTCCTGAAACAGTAGGTAAGGTACTTCTCTGGGCATTTGGTAGGTTTGTGCCAAAATTCATATGTACATTCAGCCTATGTAAATACAGGCATTTATACCATACTTTTATTTAGTTGTGGCAATGCCAGGGATAAAAGACGGGGTTCTGTTTCCTCTATTTGAACTTTTGCAAAGCCTTGGAGAGCATATGTGATTTTTGCCACATTTACCTGCCCCAAATGACATTTATCACTATACTGTGTATTGTGAGGCCTTCTTTTTGTAAGAAATGTGGAAGAAATTAATTATTTTGTGTGCTTCTGCTATCAATGTCTTTGCACTAAAATAGTTCTTTTCCTCGTAGGTCTTAATTGCTGATATCTTTCTATGGAAAGTGATTGTAGTTGTCCAAGTTTTCATCTTACTCCTCTTAGCCTTCTTTTTCAATATAGACTCTCCATTTTCTCTAGTCATCTGATTAGCTCTTGCTTGCCTTCATCACAAACTGAATTCATCTTTGTTGAACTTGAGTCATAAGAACTTTCCTCTTACTGGTAAATTCTCACCAGCACCTTGCATAATGCTCATCTTTTCTATGGCAACACTTTGCCTGACGTTACAAACATAAATCTGCCGATATAATCTTTGTGGCTCACAGTCACACTGTGGTCAGGTCGTGCTTCCAGAAATTTGCCTACTCTGAAGTTTCCAAACTACAGTGGGAACTCATGGTGCTGCCCTTGATGTTGCACTGCCTGTTTACATATTGCTCTTCTCTGAGTATGGATTATTGATGAAGGGTTATCTCTTCTCTCAGAGCTTCAACTGATGCTGAGCACAGGGTTGACCATGAACATGAAGCTGGTAGTGCCAGTCTAATCGGCATAAAAATGAATGTTTGCCGCATAGGAAGGAAAATAAGTACAACTGGCATGAAATGACCTTCCATTTTGGAAGGTTAATTTCAGGAGCTGTTATCAAAAAGAATCTTCTAGCAGACGCCTGCTAATAAATCAGTTTGTAAAGCTGATTCAGTTACTGCAGGAAACTCCCAAACTATTTATATCCCAATTAAACCATCTCAAAATTTTGATAGTAGCTCCCTGAGAGCACACAGGTCTTTGAGTATGTCCAACACATGGATGTGATACAGCAGCAGGCAGAGTGAGCCAAGGATTTTAGGAAATAGCACCAAGGAATCACACTATATGGAATTTTCAGGCTAACACCTAAGTTCTGAGTTATGCTTGAGAATGAACTGGTAGCCAGTGCACTTTTAGACCGTGCTCTCCTTTTTGCAAAGAGCTCCACAAAACAAATGAATGCTGAAATAACACATCCTGAAAAAAGAATTACTTATAGCTATACTAATTGCATTCCCATACTGTGCTGTACCCAGCAGCAATCCAGACTGGAAATAAGAAATTCTTAGATAAATGCAAGAACAGTTACTTCCAAAAAAAAGAAAAAGGTTGTATCTTATAGCCAATGTAGATGGAAAACTTTTTGGAAGTGCAGGTGTTACTTGCCTTTCTTCTTTCTTTAATAATCTTTTTGGCTTCTCTTGCTTCTTTTTCTTCCATTTCTTTTCTTTTCACTATGGCCATCAATGGCCAGATCTTGTTTTTATATCTCATCCCAAATGTTTTTATACAAACTCCTATTACTCAGAGGGGTATTTTAGGGTGATGTTTTTTACTATAAAGTGAGTGCTGTTTACAGCGCTTGAAAGCAGCACTTCCATACACACCCTTGGGCACAGGTGGCCCAAAGTTCATTGTACTGCTCACAACACCTGACCAAACACACGCCACATATGTCTTCCTTTTCTAAAGCCCTTGACAGCCACGTTTCTAGCAGCTGCTGTAGAAATAAAGGAGGAAGCTTTAAAAATGTATTGTCTTTGGCCAACCACACTTGGTGTTTTTGGCTGGCTGGAATACAACTAGCAGTGGAGCCATTATCCAACGTTTCCTTCTGCTCTTAAAAAAGAACCTCCAGAGAAGGCGGTTTCATTTGTGAGCAACATGTTTGACATCATGCAAGCGCTGGTTTAATACACACAATATTAGCACTAATCTTTGAAGTGCAGTAGTGCTTTGCTTCCTGTGGCTTAGCTTTCTCGTTTGCCTGTTTTGCAATTCCAGCTCCAGTGGCTCGTATGATGGGATAGGCAGCAGGTGTAAGGGAACATACCATGCCTTGTTTCTTTCTGGACTACTCCCTTTGATTATTTCTCATAATGTTTCCCATTGGGACCATCTGTCCTTTTCATCCACATCTGTAAGAGTGAAACTGTTGGAAAAAATAATCCTAAGGGCAATATCATTTTGGCAGTGCAATCTAGCACAAGGTGGAAATTAAATGGAAGGGAGTTAGGTGCATTTAAAGTCCAAATTCAGCAGCTCAGTTAAGAAAACTTTTCTTGGAAAGAAAAGAACAGGGTCATAAGCGATGACTGCTAATTTCCACTGGCTAGATACGATTTCACGCTCAATCTATCTGCTTCAGCGGGAGGTGCAAATGTTTGGCACTTCCTTGAAGGGAGCCCGAAAGGTCAAACGCGCCTTGGTGCAGGGCCCACAAAGAGCTGCTGTCTCTCCACGAGCCCCTTGAACACCCTGGGTTCGTAGTGGGACTTTGGCCCAGGCTCACAGGGGCAGGCTGGTGCACAGGGAGCAGAGGCAATGATGGGAGCCAAACCTGAAGTTACTTGGTGAGTCTGAAAATGGCCTTTATGGGCTTGTGTTGCTGCACAAGGAACGCTGGTGTTCAGGAACCTTTGTGTTTCTGCGTAATTTCCTTAAGTCATCCATAAAATAGACTAACAAGAGGGAGGCAGGCAGGGACAATTTTCTCACTCACTCTTTCTCTCTTTCTTTCATTGCTGCCCTTGAAGAGTGTTTAATTGGTTTCTAGACTATCAGAATCTTGATATATTTGATTTTTGATCATTCTCACTTCCATTTTTCTCCTTACTCTTTCCTTGCTCTTTCACCCACTCTCTCCTAACTGAAAGATGACCCCTATAGACTTCGGAACAGTATTTGCAGTCTAGTACGGCTCAGTAGGCATAAAACTGTGAAACAGTGAATCTCTTCATCTGTTTGGGTAAGAGTTTCTTCCATGACAGAGACACTGACTGCTGCTCATAGGCTGCTTTTTGTTCAAATAAACCGATTTGGAGGGAAAAAAAAAAAAACAGAAAAGGTAAATCTAAGGCAAATCTTCTGCTAGCATAAAATATCATGTTTCTTTTGAAATCTGCAGGGTAATGAGTATACTCACAAAAGCCCCATCACTTCATCAGAACAAGGTTTTGCAGGAAGAGACAATCTTCCATTGCAGCAACAGGTATGGTTAGACAAATTAACAGTCTTCATGTAAAATTCCATCTTTAAGTCCTCAAAGCTGAATACCAGTTGTGGCTACTAACTCAGGGCCTGGGCCTTCTGACAAGGTGTATTTAAAACATCTGTGACTTAACAATATCGTTAAGAACAGCTGTTACTGATGGAAATTTGCTCTCCTGAGAAAATCCACCTGTAAAGCAGAGAATTGATCATCAAATAAACATACATTTTATTCAATGGGTCAGAGATTGATCAGGAGCAAAAAATATAGTCATATTAGGAATATCTTATCATCACTGATCTGCTTTGTAATAGTTTCTTGTAGCCTGCAGGTAACTAGGACCAAGACGTGTGATAGCAACATAAAGCTAAATGATAAAAGTTTTTATCCATCAAAGTCTTTTTTTTTGATAAAAAAATAGGTTTTAATTGTTATCGAAACAATTTTAAAAGCGCCTATTTCTTTGTAAGTTTTCCATCTGAAAAATGAAAGATTTAAGGCTGAAAAACTTCAGCTTAAAACTGTAGATTACTTTGTCTGCATAGATGTGATGTTTCTTTTACTACAAGTCTTTTGAACTTCTTACAAAGTATTTCTTTAACCCAAAAGTCATGTCTTCCTGCTAATAACTGTGTTTTGCATCAGTTTTGTAGGATTCTTTAGCTGGGAGAAAAGGTCTGTTTTTCTCTCTGTTTATGAAATGACTGCTCAAGTGAGATTTATGCTCATGTGCACAGGTTTCCACTCAAGTAGCACCAGATAGTATTTTAATATGGCATAAGTGCTGCTCTCTATTTTTGTATAGTTAGAGCAGCTTTATTTCCAACCACTTCTCCCACAGTTGCAAGCAAAGGCCTAGAAATGTGTTGTTCATAAATGAACTACAGAGTTTCAAAAGTTTCAACACACACACATAAAAAAAACGTGTTGAAATTTTTGTCTGCCTCAGCTCTCTTGCGGGCAGATGTTTTCTAGCAGTTGCGAGTACATTGTCCCTTTGTTGTGCCAGCATAAATCCAATTAACTTTAATGGGCACAGTCTGGTGCCTTGGCCGTCCCATTGGTGACACGTAACTCCTATTAAATGCTTCGTGGCTGCGCTTCCTGCCCAGCTGGGGAGCCCTGGGGTCCCTCGGGACGCGCCTGCCGCCCTCAGTTTTGGGTGCTGAAGAGGGTTACGGGTGGTGGGACACGTAGGTGTGTATGGGGGAGGGAGAAGGCAGAGCTCACGGGCACCATCGCCTTTCCTGCTGAGACACGTTGGTGCATGCAACGCTGCGCTGCTTGGAGGCCACCTGTCAAGCACCTTGGAAAGGGGTTATAGCATTTCCCTGGGACAAGACGTGAGGCACAGCAGTGCTGCATCTAAATATGTTCAAGCAGCAGCACACCATGGCTTGAAAGCCCTGCAGGAGAGGCCCTTCCTACTATGTAATGAATGAGGGCTCCTGAAGGAAGAAGACACTCCTATCCTCATCTACAGCTTCTCAGCATCCTACTCACCCCTTTCCCTAGAAGCTCAGTTTTATCAGAGTACTTTTTAATCACTTTGGTCATCAATATCAGACTTTATTGTTCTAATTCATGGCTACTAAGTATTTTTTGCCATACATGCTCTCATTAATGCAAGCTGCTACCAGCATCAAGCATGTTTGTCACTACAAGACTGGCCTGACCATCATTCAGTATGAAATATTGCAGTAATAAGCAAGGGCCACTGGCCAGTAGCAGTAGTGATAGTAAAAGAAGCAAGCTCAGCATTCCTGTGACAAATCACCCCATTATATTAACAGACACAGTTCTCACTTAAAGAAGATAACCAGGTGAAGCAACAATATTGAAAACGGATTCAAAACAACAGAAATTACCTAAGGAAAGCAGCTGTACCCATATATACCCTATGCCATACCCTAAGCTCAGGCATCACTAGGTGAAACATAACGTTGGGGAGATGGCTTGAGAGCTCAGAGCTCTAGCCAAGGACAAGGAGATGAATCACTTTATGGAGCAGATGGTTCTTTCTGGGCGCACCTGAAGACCACTCATGCTTTAGGATAGCTCTTCCAATACCACTTTATATATTCTTGCCAGCTAAGTGAGGAATCTGTGAAGCCGTACTAACGAAAGTCTAGCCAGCAGGCCAAGGGAGATGATTGTGGGACCCTGAGGAGAAGACATCTGGAGGGCTGAGCCCAGTTTGGGGCTCCCCAGTGCAGGAGAGACATGAACATACTAAAATGAGCTCAACCCATCTGGTTGGGGCTGCAGCAGACAGTGTGTGAGGAGAGGCTGAGGGACCTGGGTTTATTCAGCTCAGAGAAGAGGTGGCCTCAGTGGGACCTTATGACTGCTTCAGCTACCCAATGAGAGAGTACAGAGAAAGACAGGGCCAAACCTTCTGGGATGTACAGAGACAAGGGAGCTAGCTGGAACTGAAGAAATTGCAATGCTATTGGAGAAAAAAAAAACCCCAAACATACAAAAAAACCCACAATGGAGACAGGGAGTCAACAGAGGACGCAGAGAAATCTTCATCCTCAGAGATGTCCAAGCCTGACTGGACAGTTTGATCTAGGGACTTTGTCATGAAGACCTACAGGCCCTGTGCTTGGTGAGGAGCCCAGGCACTGCTGCCAGCTTTTTGTCCCTGAAAGATGCTGGCTGCACAGAGACCAAAACGGAGAGGCTGGGGAGGATTATCCAGTGGGTCTTCACAGCCTTCCTTCTAGGCAGCTGAGGGGGTGGGCTGTGAGCACCCCCTTCTCGGCGCTCCCTTGGCTGGTGTGCCTGCGTCTGCAAGCTGTGGATGTAAATCCCTGCCCACGGGACCAGCATGTCGGCAGCAGGCCCGCTTTCTTGACTGCAATCAATACTGAATTGCTGACCCAGCGTGAAGGGTAATTTTAGTGCAGGAGAGGAATTCGCCCCTCTGCTTTGGCACGCGGCCATCTGCAGCGCAGAGCTGACAACTGAGCCGCGGCTGCTTCAAGAACGTCAAAGCCCTTTGCTAGAGCTGGGCAAGCTGGGAAAAACCCACCCGGGGTGAGCCCAGGGGGTTTCTTTTTCTTTCCCCAGCGAGCTGCGTTTGCCTGGCTTCTCTGAAGCCTGAGCTGAGCTCAATTAACAGGGACGGCCAGGCGCTGAGGTCACGCTTAGCAGCCGAATGTGCTCAGCGAGCACGCAGGCCTGCAAATGTTAAGCCCGTTCAACCACGTGGGTTACACACACACAGTGTTATTATACGTCGGGAGGAAGACACTGAGAACTGCCCATGACATTATTAGTTAAATGACAGCAGTGGCTGGCGGCCTCCCCAGGCCCTCCTGTGTGAGGTGATGATGTCAGCTTAAACAGATTTTCTAATCAGTAAGGCAAAAGCAGGTGAAAAGCAGGAAATAGTTTTCCCACTTTGCGGACTGGCGTAGGAAGACAATTTGTATGGAACAGGTGAGAAGATGAGATGGTGAGAAGAAAAAAACAAATCTATAATCTGAAGGGCTCAGCATCCTCTCGAAGGCAGCAGGCAGCTCTGCTTCCACAAAGCTCATATTCCAACAGCTGCATAACTAGGTAACCTGCTGCTTGCTCATTCTTGAATGGGGTGCACTGCTCTGCTGCTTATCTTTGCTTCAAATAAAATACCATACCATAAGCACATGCATTATTTCATCCCATATGCAGTTTCAGTCTTTATTCTGAAACATCCACATCAAGCCACATGAATGAGTATGATAAATCAGGATGCACTAAGATCAGTGAAACCAGGGAAATCAGCTTCATAGTGACGATTTATCATTTTTATTCTAATGTGTCACTGCTTTCATGTAGATGATGGTTTTCAAGTGAAACCATGGGTGACTAAGAATATTAGGAGAAAAAAATTGCACCAAAAATGGTGAAATTTCTGGTGAATTTTCTTGGAAGAAAAAGGGAATTTTCCTTAACTTTTCATTTCAGGAGGGAAAATAAAACACATAAGAAGGCTTTAGAAGGCTTTTTTTGTGTGTGTGTGTCGGGGGAAGGGAAGCATAGATCATCTCCTCGGTAACTCACAGGGGATGCTCCACTGCATCATAAGCATATTACAAAGCAGTAAAAGCTCGGAGGTATTAAAGAGTCCTCAAAACTCAGTTCATTTGTTCATAACCCTAAGTGCAGATGTGAAGGTCAGATGTGCACATGCCTTAGTATACGCGGGACATGCACTGTCATGGAAAGACAGCTCAGTGTCTTTATACACAGGATCATGGTCTTCCTGTAGAAAGGATCTAGGTCCTTTCCTGAAATCTTCATTCATCTTAAGGAGCAGCCAACTTGCAGGTTATTTCCCTGGGCCCCTTTTTGTTATCTTATCATTGGCCACCTACATGTACATCAGAGTGCGTTGGTCACCTTTTGTTATGGCCAGCCCTGCCCTAGAATTTCAGATTGAGACTGCTAGAAAAATAGGAGAGGTCAGGCCCAGATCAGACCCAGGAGGTACACAGGGACTGAACTTCCATTGAAATGAGTGGATCTGAGAGTTTTATGAGCTGTGTTGGAAGTGGTCTCTATGACCCACTGACCTTAGGAAGGACAGTGCTGGGAAAAGAGCAGCAACTTTGCAACGAGGACAAGTGACCACTAGAATGAAATGAGCTTCAAGGTGGAAAACACACTCATCTTTTTAGCATATCTCAGAATAACAATATTATATTGTTTAGGGATTTCTTCACTAAAAGTCACCTTTAGTTATGTTTATGGTGTTTCTTCCTAAATCTTCTGTGAAAGAGCCCCTTGGTTTGCCCTGGTAAATGGAAGCAATTTCATGGTATGCAGCATGGCTTGAGGCAGCAGAATTTGGCCCTAAAACTACAGCTAAGGAAACTGTTAAAATAGGAACTGAACCAAATGTCCAGATCTCCTCCCCAAATTCAAACTAAACCTGTTTTGAGGTTCAGGAATGTTTGGTTAACTTTAAATAAAACAATGTCGTGTTTCTACATATCCTGCTCTCAGCTAAGCCTCCAAGCAGAAATACAAAAATATGGCAGGAAAGTCTGTTTGCACTATTTCTGGCCCAGGTAAAATCAGGAAGCATTGAAAATCTCACAAAAACAGCTTTGTCTCACTGAGTATTCAACTCTGAGGTTCTGTCACTGCTACTTAGTCACCTTTTGTGACCATTTATAACTAATTTATACCTAAATAACAGTGATAAAGAAATTCCCCAGACCATCAGACATTCAAAGGATGCCTTTTTACTTCACCAGGACAGCACAATGAATGCCTATTTCAAAGTATTTTATGCTCATACTTCTTAAGACACTGGTATAACAGCATCAAGCCAAAATGTCTTTTGCAGTACACAATAACAACACGCTGATCAACTAAGCACCTGCTTTTTCTACTTCGTATCTGGTTCATGGCTAATTTAAGCAACGAGCAAAATATCAAATGTCTGTTGTTTATCCTTTCTTTGACAACTCTCTTTATTGGATTTGCAGAGATTAAATACAAAGACAAGAGCATTGTTTTAAAGGTACATATTTGCCATACAAAATTGCCCTGGATGTCACTGCAACATTTTTAAAGCACTTCTGTGTTACAGACACTTGCTAATTCATATGAAATGGAACATTTAATTTGATTGCTAGAAATGATATCACGGTCAGCAAAACTTAGTACATGCGCTCTGATTATACAGCTATCTGCTCTACCACAACAAAGTCATCCCAAGCGATGTCGTACTGTAGCTCCCATGTTTGCTAGCCAGATGTATTATATTTTCCAGATTCCAACAAGAAACAGATATTAAGAAATGCATGTTAATCATTGCCCTAATGAGAACAATATGCAGTTTGCTTTTAGGTCGTCACAGAAGTACTGAAGGTGAGCACAGACCTAATGCATTCTAAAGTTAAGGAAACTCAGTGTATTTTTCCACCGGTCCATTTCAGTGAAATGGTCATGTCTGGTATTTTGAACGAATCATTGACATTTCAGTGGGTAAGTGTGCATGCTTAGTAAGCACAAGCCTAACTAAAACACCATTCTAACTACAGCCACGAAGGAAAATACCTGCTGTACCACTTGCTTACATATAGAATGCTAAGACAATGCCGACCATGAGAAGCCTGCCCAGCTCCCCTACCTAGTTGGTGCGAGCCCTTGGTTTGTTATATATGCTACTCCTGGTCAGTATTTTTGTAAGAGTTCCTATTATGGGCAAAATGGGTCATTTCTCTTCATCAGAAGTTGTCCTAGAAACGAGATCTCCCCATGGGGAAGAGCCCGATGGCCACTGGGCAAGCAACAGAACCGGGCAGCTCTGCCCAAAGACCCACTGGACAACCCCACGTGGCTCTGATCTCAGCTAGGCTATGCCAGAGCAAACTACTACCCAGCAAGTACAGAAGGGTGAGAATCCCTAAGCATATTTGCAAACAAGAAATTAAACGCATGTATATACTTACAGAATAAGCCAATTCATCTGATTTGGTCAACGTGTAACATCTGTTTCATTCTAGACTCTCAAAGGCCTGAAGGTGTGTGCAGATTTGGATTTTCTAAAGCAAAGATGTGTATTTCTTGCACTTTATTTTTATTTATATATATATATTTGCTCGGTTCAAGGAAACATTCATTCTGCCCACCAGAAAAGAAGGAGATGGGAAAAAACAGGGTTTAGACACAGTGACTAAACAGCAAACATAGCATCAATGTTGTGGGGGCAAAGGAAATGATGATTGTCCTCTCTGCTTAGATTGCAGTGCCCTGCAGTCATACAGAAGGCACCCAAAGCACTTTTCTTCCCTCCTTTCCTCCTCCCGCCTCATCCCTGCCCCTCACAGGTATCTTTCACTCCACCTGCATTGCAAGGCACTGTCTGAGTGCTGATACAGCCTTTATCAACAAGGTAATAGGAGCAGGTGATTTTCACCTCAGCCTAGGATTGTAAAAGTGTTTCATACACTTTGTAAAAGAAAGTATTAAAGTAACTTAGTACCTCAGAATGTCTTTGCATAAGCTAAATAAAGTATTGCCTTGAAATGTGAGTAAAGTAAAATAAAATCAAAAAATGCCTCAACAACCTATTTGGAATACTTTACTGAAAATATAATAAATACAAGAAAACTTTGGTGTAATTTATTGAGGTGTCTTCCTCCCTCCTTTCCTTCCTTTCACAATGCTCTCCTCGGAAATAATTTTTAAAAATTGCATTTTTGCATGAGAGATAGTGTTATATAAACACAGTTACTCCCATTTCTTAGCAAAAGAAAAAAACAACCAAAGCATTGGATTATCAACTTTCTGAAGAGCATTTAGCAAAAACAAAATAAAACAAAAACAAGCAAAAAATGACACACACGAGAAAGAATTTCCATACTTGTGATGGAATTCTTTAAAACAGGCTATTTTCTGAGTGGGGATTAGGTCTTACCCAGGACATATTTCCCTTCTCCTCATCTGTCCAGACGTAATGACAACAGCAAGATCTAGCTTTTTCTTCATCATATTACCACCGTAACAGGCCGCTTGTATTTTATATTCTTGAAAAAATAAATAATGAAATCTTTACAAAAAGAAAATCACCCAGAGCAAATACAAACAGTACCTATAAATACTACCTTCACAGTAACAATATAATACTGCAAGTGCATCACTGAGCAAACTAACGTGGTGAAAAAGACCTTCTGTTACATATCTCACTCAGTTAAATATTGATGTTCTCCTTCAAGGGAAAACTTACAATTCCCAAAAGCGCAGCAATCAGCTTGAAAAATCAGGTTAGACGTCAGCAGATGACTATTAACAATGATCCTCCCAGCTACTATTTATTTGCGGGGGCAGCCAGGGCCCAGGATCAGCACTCATCTCCCAGCTTGTGCAGCAGGGCTGTCTGGCAGGTGCTGGGCGGCGTGAACACCGACGGGTCGGCGATTCCCAGCTGCAGATCGAAGAAGCGAGTGGAGGTTGTCACGCTGTAGTTCCTCGTGTAGGTCTCCTGCACTGGGTAACAGTCTTTGACCGTGTAGACACCGACCCAAGATTCCACTGCAATGAAGCACAAATTGGGCTATTTAGATCCCAAGTATGACCGTGTCGCAACAGTGTCAAGGCAGGGACCTTCCAATGCTCTCTCCTCTATAGCAAAGCCTATAGGTTGGGGCTTTCCGTATTTTTAAGCAGAGATCTATTTTTCTGAAAGCCTTAATGGAGAACTGAAATCAAAAGCAATCTAATAGAAGATCCTGGGAAAAAAAAAAGAAAAAAGAAAATCCTATAGCACTCACAATAAAACAGGTTGACTTTTGCTATCTTAAGGGTTTATGAACTTCACATTCCTACGCAGTCTGCTTGCTGGGACAGCATCCTGTTAGAGGATTCATGCCAACATGAAGAAAGGCCACAAAAGTAGCATCGTGGACACCATGATGATCTTAAGCCTTGCTGTCACCTTGGTGTCATGCATGTTTAGAATCATGGTACCACCAAGGCATTAGTATGTCTCCTTTCAGAGGTAGTTGTTTTGAAGGAACAGCACTCATGGTTAATCTCAAATTTAGTTACACTCCACACAAATCTGATTTCTTCCACCTTTCATGCCAGCATTCATCCACTTCACCACTTCAGCAGTAAAACAAGGTAATGCTCTGGGAGTGGTTTTCAGAAAAATGCAAATTTCTGTGCCTTGAGTTTTGGTAGCATGTGGATATTTCACCTTACTCTCTGCTTTTGGCAAGTTAAAAGGTGTGACTACTGAAAAGTTCTGCTCCGTTTGACATTGTTGGGGCTCAGCAGTCTCTGACACTCTAAAGCACTCAAATCTCCCCAGCTAATGCAGGACATCTGATACTTTTCTGTGCACAGTCCTGCACTCACCTACTGGATAAAGCCCCTGTGCTCTGCTGTGGTGGGAGCTCCTCCTGCACCACAGCTCTCCGCTGCAGACATCCCTAACATTTTACCCTCACAGCCCTTTCAGTCATCTGAGACCTTAACTACCACTCTTACGCTGATGATACTCACCAAATCCTTAATTCAAATAAACATGACGTTTGTTCCTATTTCTTCCAGCTTACTGTCTCAAACAGTGTTTTTTTTGGAAAAGGAGAAACATTCCCAAATACAACTCTACTGTCTGTATCTCTTCTTAACTGTTTCCTCCTGTTTGCTGTCATCTATACATATTATCACCACCCTGCTCATTTTTGAAAATCAATTCCTCTCATATATTTCTACTGGTCCATTATCTATTTCAAGACTCCACTCAATGCTGAACTCCTCTGTGTACGTGATACAGCACTGCTGCCTCTTTTATCTCCAGTTTAACTCTGCAACATATTAAGGGTTTTTATCTCTCACTCTCCCCTCTCTTATCCTCTGCCATAACCTCATCGTTATATTTCTGCAGTCAATATCACTGAGGTGATTTTCCTTGTCCACCCTGCACTTTTAAAAGTTCATTTTAATCTCTCCTATTTCTCCCAAGCACCTCTTCAGTGATCTTTCTTTATCCCTTTCATTACATATCACTTAATCTAATTGTTTCATTTATTTCAGATCTTCTGATAGCAGAAATTTATATTAGCTTAGAATACAAAACTACCTCCTGACATTACAGATCAGATCCTTTCTGTGACTCCTGTTTCATTTTTTTCCCAGTAGTTCCTGTGAGGCTTATTTTATCTCATCCAACAGCAGTCAGACATATATATATATATGTATGTATTTTGTCATTTTATTACTGAGTCATATGCTCTACCATAATCACGTTATTGGAAACAGGTAAGTTGTGTCATGAAATGTCCATGGAGTATTTTATAAAAGGCCTTGCAAACTGAGTAAAATTAAAACGTACCTCTCCTGTATACCCCGTAGGTAAAGGATAATGATACCAAGGTATTCTGTATCTCTACTGAAACCTTCATAATATTAACATTATTATAATTTCCAGAATCCAAATGAATACTAGTTGAAAGATGAATGGGAAACAAGTTTTAGATATTATTTTTCAGAATGATCATGGAAAAAAAGTACTGGAAATACAAAATATTACAGGATAAAAATCACACATCATTAACTGAAGGTATCTGGATATTAAGTTCCATAAAAGTTCCAAAAATACTGGATCTGAAAAACAAGATTTTTGGAGTGAGGGATAATTTGCCTCTTGTAGAATACCAGAGGATACACCGACCTAGTTACAGAGTTGTAATGACCTTATCCTTCATTTTCTTTCTACTTTTAGTCAAACAAGAAATATTTTTTCCATTGATTAAATGCTTAGGTTCATAACCCACCCATATATTAGATGGTTATAACCCTAAATATTGCATTAACTTAATAATATCAAAAATTTAATTGAATTTTAATAATTCTTTTTATAGTCGTCTGGGTCATCACTAAACCATAGATGAAACTGAAGCCAACATTCTAATAAAGTGCTATGCATTCAAACCCTAGCATATTGCACCTTGGAAAACTGAGCCTACTTTCTTTCATGAAGCAGGTGTTCAGCTGCCAAGTGCAGAAATAACCTTTGAGAAGGGATGTTTCTCACTAGCACTGTGGCTAACAAAACGTAGGTGCACACTGAAGACACCCACTGCTGCAGAACAGCTTATTGGATGTATTGCATGACAATATTTGATAACAATGCGTAGGCAAATACTGATTCCTTGTTTCCATACTGCCTTTTTAACAGAAATCTGATACATTCTAGTTGTGTTCCTGTGCTGAGTGTCCCTACTTACATTACTGATCTTTCTCTAGATGAATTTTGCATTCAGGCTGCTGCATTCAGATGCAGAACGATGGAATTCTATGCCAAAAATTGTATGATATAGGCTAGTCCCTTGGATATATGTGATCCTGCTGAGATATGAGACATTTTCTTAATAAAATGCATTGATAATAAAATGATATGCTGTACGTGGAGGTTATTTATTATGTCTTCCAGTAAACTTTATGGAAGTATGTGAATCTGAGGTGAAACGTGAACAATTTTATTTGTCCCTAAACAGCAGAGACAACGATTATTATTACAAAATAAAAGTATGCACATACATTTCCTGGCTGGTTTTCTGTCAGACCATTCCTGTACCATAATTTGATCTCCAGGTCCCCCGATGTAGTATTGATCTTCGTAAGTCGAATTGGCAGGGATATCGTATGGATCCCATGGCTCAGTCAGAGGAATCTTTGAGCAGAGCTTTGTAACTTGTTCAATCTGAAACATCACTGCATCTTTATAGAGCAATATATACTCAAAGAACCTGAAACATGAAAAAAAGTAGTTGTTATTCATAGTATTTTTCTACCCCCCCAAAAAAAAGAGAAAGAAAAAGAAGCATCACTGATAGGTAAGCTTGCCATTGACTTCTCAGTATAAAGCCATTTTCACTTGCTTAGAACTTTTCCAGTCTTTGAGAAAGGCTGACCAGTTGGGCTGAAATTTCTCATGCTGAAAGTTTGTCTCAGCTGACTCCTTCCAACGTAAATACATCAGGCTGAACTGGTTCAGCCATTTCTGAGAACAACAGGACAAATTTTCTGAGAACAACTGAGAGGAAAACATGTTATTATTCCCAGTTTTGTTTTGTTTTTTAATAACTGTTTCATTAAAAAGCTCTAGTGCCTCCATGTTTTGGAGAAAGGCCTTGAAATTTGGCAGGGGAGAAGATTTTAATAAAAGTTGCCCAAATTTGGCTAAGTCATAAGCCTTTTAAAAAATCTGTTTTCATAGGCTGAATACATTCTGTTCCTTATGAATGTGGCAGAGCCTTTGTCTGTGCCAGTTAGGTGTAGTATCTGCCACCCTCCCAGATGTTGCTCTACAAAAACCCAGGTAGCTCAGGGGGACATGCCAGGTGAAGGGAGGAATGTGTGATCCTAAAGGTAGAACGGACAGGCTCAGTACTGGCAAGTGTTCCCTCTGAACACCACTATGCCCAAAGGAGTAGTGAAAGGAGAAATTAGAGGAGCAAAAAAAAAAAAATAAGGAAAATGAAAGGT
>JAVCKT010004621.1:0-15877 GCA_032273925.1 Rhynchotus rufescens
AAAAAAATGTTTTGATCATTTAAAGAGGGGGAAAAAGGAAACTGCAGAACCACAGCCACTACACAGACAACTTCCTGTGGTTTTTGTGGTGTATGTGGCTTGAAAAGAGAAGAATTCATGTAAGATTTTTCAACAATATCAGATGTTCTTGTTGCCATATGAAGCAGTCTCAGGAAAATTAGCTATGAATATGTCAATAAATGACCGATGATGTCAGGCGGTTCAGCTGATATTGTGTGTTCTGTATTTGTATTACCACCTGGTTTCAGCATTTCAGAAATGAAGAGAAAAGGGATGGAAAAAATCAGAACTTGAAATGTTGTTAACCACAAAAGATGAAAGTACATTTTTCCAAAATGAGAAGGCTTCCTCCTCAAGAAATAATAAAGCAGTTTAAAGAAATCAATGAGATACTCATGTGCTTAAAATTAGGCAAATTCTTAGTGTCTTTTTGATTCAAGTCCCTAGGGAAAAAAGTAATGTGGTAATGATGTCTAGTAATGATTCTTATCTTCCTCCCACTTCCACAGTTAGAGCTTTCTACTTAGACCTCCTTCCTTCCTCTCAAAAAGGCTCTGCCCCACCGCGGATCCCCCTGATAAAAGCACTGCAGGTAATTTCTCAATACACAGTATTGAGTTGTTCTCAGCTGTATTGAGTACAATATACAATATACAGTCACTGTATTGCACAGAATAAACCTGTTAGACCAAATTCCAAACATCCACAGCCTGCCTCTCACTGACGGGTCAAGGGAGAAACCAAAGGCTGAAGAGGTCCCAAACAGGAGGTTTTTTTGCCAGTCTTCCAGTCTTAAACCCCTGCTGTTCTAAACTCACTGGTATTTCTTGTTCATCCTCTTTAAAAAAAGGTTAACGCAGTGCAAGGTTTTTCTGCATAGTCAGAGCATCAATTGAGTTTTTAAGCACATAGCAAATAACACAAATCATATTCAAGTACGTTGTAGTGGCAAAGCAAGATTATTTTCAGCCTTAAAAAAATTTAAAGAATTTACTATTGTAGATCTGAAAAGAACTTGGGCTAAGAGATCACTCTTTAGTTATTATTTTGGATATTCCTGTAAAAAAAAAAAATCCTCTCTCCTGTTTGTGGCCAGGCCTTAGTGAATCTCTGTCATCCATACTGTTATGTCAAGGGACAAAGTCTGGAATGAGTGTTGAAGAAAATATTGCCATAAAATTTTAATCTAGGTTCATGACAGCAGGGCTGATTTATTACAGAAAGGTTATGTAAAACTGTTCTACTTCCCATCTGAGCTCGACACTTTGTGAATGGGGCCGTGTATTTTAAATGCACCACAGCTGATGAAAGCTGATTTTATGAAACGCTTCACTAGAAGTAGCCACCGCATGCCAAAGTGTCAGATAAATGTGTTATCTATCGTTCTACCTTCTCTAGCTTTATTTGGCACAGAAGGGACAATAAAAATAATGAAAGTCAGCTGTGGAAGACAGCAGGCATCATCTGAGCACTGCTGGGTCTCACTCCGGCCCATGGAGCTGCACCAGAGACAAGCACCACACGTGCCCACCGACCCAGTGCTCCCATATTTTGCTTTCAGAGCACACGTTAACAGGACTAGCAGCTCCTGCGCGTGCAAAAAGCAACATTTACCAATGATGTTTTTGAAAAGCAGAACAGAGGAACTAACACACACAGATACAAAGGTCCTTCTGACTTACAAGCGCCAAATATTTTGGAAAAAGCAGCCTACAGATGTCTTAATAAAAGGGATTGATGAATGTAACTTGCTGGCATCTAGCTCTGCAGTCAAAAGCAGGCCTGTTGTGGGACTCTCGCACCCTGCCCGAAGTGACGAGGCCGCTCTCTGAAAGCCAAACAGAAACCCCCGCGTCCAAGGGCTGGCCGAGCGGCGTGTGGCTGTTTTGCAAAGGTGTGGTTTTCCTACCCAGAGTGGTTTGAAATGTCGCTTCTCCAGTTTTTCAAACATGCAACCCCTGCTGCATCGGGCACCACACGCAGGAAATCACTGTGACCGAGTTTTGTTGACAGGATGGAAATGCGTATTGAATATGAAAATGTGCAGTGAAAATTGTTACATTCAACATGAAAAAAAATATTGAAGATTGCAAGGCTGCTATCAATAAAAGTGCCAAAGCTTGAGCTCATTTGTTTCTTCATTGCATAATTGCCAAAATGTAGAAACTTAAATTACAGCAACTCAGATGCTATAAATCCATTTTTACTGCCACTCAGCTTCTCATCCTCAGTTTCTCCAGATTCCTCACCTTTTAGCCTCTTCTCACCTTTCTCATTGCAACTCACACCAGACTCCATCTAACCTTTGAGAACCTGCATGTGCATCTCCACTGAGCCACGGTGCTGAGTGTACTTAAGTGTAGGGCCACAAGATTACACCCAGTAATTCCAAAGTAATCTTTACCTTACTTGGTAGCTCTGTCCTAGTAGCACCTGGTTTATAGGAGTTACTTCCGTGAGGTTTAGAAGAGGTAAATAAGGTGAGTAAGCTATGGATGGCCATGGGGTTGTGAACTCTTTCCATCTTAGCACTTGCCTTTGTTTCTAATTCCCAACATTAAAGACAGAAAAACACTTTTAAAAAGATCACTGCTTGTGTCAGTGAAGAAACTCAAGCTCTCGCATTAGTGTCCCTGCAGCTTTTTTAACAATATATAATTGGACGACTGCACCGTGTTGTCACTACTGGTCTGTGAGGCTTTTGCTGGGCTCCCTTGCAAAACCATTACAGTTAGAAAATTTATTAAGCCTGACACATGAATATGTCAAATGCTATTTTGCTGTAAAATATTACAGCAGAGCTCTGATTTAAGGCAAATTTCTTGAGCATCACATATTTCCCACGTTAGCGTGAGCGGCGCTCCGCAGTCACTGTCCATGTGTGACAAACAGGGGACATCCTGCTCTCTGTGACACTGCATTTCAGCTTCAGCAGCGCCTGCAATCGACGGCAGCATCTAGCTCCCAGCGACAGCACGTGGCTCGCGTACGCCCCGCTGGGATACTGCACCTGTAGCTGCTACAGCGCGGTTAATACGAGCCTTCTAAATTATATAAATGTAGCTCATTACAAGTTTTTAAAAGAAGTTAAGTTTTCATTTTATGGAACAGTTTCAAGATGACAAAGCTTTTCGCCCGAAAGAGGGCGAAGGGAAGAATTGAAACTGTTTAGCTTGGAAGGATATTGTGTTATTTCCTGACTTTCTTTCCTGTTGTTGCCAGGAAAGGGAGAACGTCACTCGTTGGCTTCTGGGCTTTGCTCTGAGGCAGCATCAGGAGCGGGTGGACGACACAGGTCCACGAGCGATGGAAACCCCATTTCCTCAGTGCTGCCCTTGCGTCCACATCACCACCTTAACAGTTGCATCACTACCTTGATAGTTGCATCAATGTTGCTGTGTTTTGGGATCACCAAAACGGCCCTGGTTAAAGGAAGTTATCCTTGTGACAGAGAAAAAGGCTACTGGAGTGTAGCCTGTAACTACACTCATGTACCTACACTTCAAGCATGTGGGAGTTCTTCAGCTGCAGTTTTCTAAACTTATGGAACAAAAAGGAGCCTTTCCTTTTAATACTTTAGAGAACCTGAGATAAAATTCCTTGCTTCCATCCTGGGGAAATTACCCTATATTTTTCAAGAGGTCCTGTGAGATCCCCAGCATGTGTGAGCAAGGAATCTTTAGATGCACACTCACCAAGTTTGAATTTTTATATAACATTGACTGTAGGTACATTCAGTGAAGCTACTCGTCACCAGATCACTCAAAATCCTTCAGAAAACAGGTATGCCTTTTAAACTTGGTCTTATTATCTGCAGTCTGTAAAGTACTTTCAGTAAGACTTTTTTACTGGAATTAACTGAATATTATTTTCGTTCAAGATTTAAAAGATCAAATTCTGAGGACAAAGTAATACCTGATGATCGTCAATGCAGTTAGCAAGAGGTTCAAAAAGCTTAACTTCTTTTGAAGAAGTGGAGCATTAGCTAAGAATGAAAATGTCACACGATTTCCTTTACAGGCTTCACACTGCTTGTACTGATACAAAGTCCCACATTAATTTATTTCTCTCTGCTGGAGTTCTTCTGGTTTGATCTTGTAGATGCAACCCAGCTCTCTAGACATTTGTACTACAAATGAGCCTGTAAACTGATTTTGATTTGCCAGATCAGGAGTTCTTCAGAAAAGCTCTGAGGTGGCACCTATCCACGGGAAAGGTCTCAGTTCTGATCTTGGCTCAGTGCTGCTGGTGAAAACTCATGGAAAAGTGGTTGTGTTACCCAGAAAACACACTTTGGGATCTAAAAATATATAGCTAATATATAACCAGCCAACTATATCACCTTTACTTACATTCCAACCTGAAATCTTGACAGTAAACAGCCAGAAACTGCACGAACCCAGAAAGCTGCCTTGTTGTACAGGACCACATACCACAACATCTATTTAATACCTATTTTACGGTGATGCCAAGAGGCTCTAATCAAAACTATGCTTTAATCTAGCTAAGCATATACAGAAAGTACAGAAGGATTCAAAGCAAAAATATTTACAGTTTAAAGCTCTCTGTTGAGAATCACTGTGCACAGGGCACGGGCGGACTCCGTATTCCCCACACTTGGGTGCGTGTGTCTCCCACCCCACATTTCTAGGTTATTAGGCCGTGCACAAAAACACACATTAGAACCATTTCGTTGGCTATACCTTCTCCTTACACATCTGTCAGCTCAATCCAGTGCTCAAGCCGAAAACCTGTAAGTGCCACCTCTTTATTTAAAGGTGTGAGCTTTTAGTGCTTGCGAGAGGTGCTAACGCAGGGGCCCGGGGAGTGAAACACGGCCCGTTTCGGAGCAGGCAAAGCCAGGAGAGGCGGCAGCTTCCATGAATGATCCAGCCCCGCTCGGGCCCTTGCGGTGCCGCAGGCCGGGCCGTCAGCGCCAGCGCTGCACATTGGGCTGGTACAGATAGGGCCTCTCCTGCCTCCTTACTCCTCAACTAGCAGAAAGGCTGCAAGGCCCCTTCCAAGTCAGGAGAGGACCACACTGCCAGCTGACAGGGGTTTCGGGAGCCACATAAACTGCTGCTTCTTGCATTACTGCCACAGATAGCACATTTAAGCCTATTTTCCCGTGCTTTTCAACAGCTGCTCATGAAAAGGGGCAGCCTCACTGCTGAGGAGGTCGTAACCCCCCACACCACATGGCTGCGACGAGCCGGGTGCCACCCTGGCACCTGCTGCTGCTGCACGACGGGACCTGCGGCCACTCGAAACCTCCTCATACCTGCAGCTCAAACACTCTGTTCCAAAAACCAGGCAGCTCTTCAACTTCTTGAGAATAAATGCCAAGATCATGAAAAAAAAAACCAAAGCAAGCCTAGTCCCTGAGCAATCACCGAAAACATCCACGGACATCTTATTTGAGGCAAACACGGCAAGGTTTCCGTGCGCGCCCTTCCCATGTGGGCTAATTTTCCTTTTCGCTCTACTTCTCTCCACTTCCATAACTGCACCAGGGCCCCGCGTGCATTAACAAGCCTTAATGGCCCTGACAAACTAGCTACAAAGATAATTAGCTGTTTCTTGACGAAGGGCCTGAGCGGGGAAGCAGCAGCCGCGGCACATGGAGCGTGGCAGGGAGCAGGAGGAGGAAGGGCAGGGGCTGCACGAAGCCCCATCCCGCAGCGACTGGGCATCGAGTACCACAAAATCCTCATGGTTGCGGTGCCTTTCATTCCGTATCACTTCATTTGAAAACTGGCATTTTGTTTTGAAGGGATCCTGCCCATGCAATACTGGCAAGACAAATACAGAGCTAACAAGTGCCCTCCACCTCTCCATCCCAAACTCATCGCGGGTCAGCAGGAAGGACAGGAGCCTCCCAAGAGACGTCCAAGAGGAAGCTCCACAGCAGAGGAAGCTGCTGCTTGCAGCACGTCCCGCCAGAGCGCTCAGGCGTCGAGAGACAGCAGGAGATACAATATTCCACCATGTCAGCACCTCCTGCATTCTTAAAGAGATGCTTCTTGGGTTAGGAACGGCACTGAGTTCAGGGCACCACTACTGCAGTGCTCTGTGAGTAACAGGGGAGCAGAGCTGCTCTGGAGAGTCTCGCGTGGAGGAGCAGGGAGCGACTCCCTGTGTCCTGAGCGCAGCCCCGGGACAAGTCGTCCCGCTGCGCTGCCGAGGGGAGACCCCGGAGCGCGGCGGGGCCAGGGCGGCCACAGCAGCCCCCGCTCCACCCTGGCGCGTTCACAAACGCCCCTCTTGCTGCACCGCGTTGCAAGGGCAGCAGATGCACCATTACGTAACGTCAGTGCAATTCCACTGCAGCCTCTGCCTCGGACGGACGAAAGCAGCTGCTGAGATCCAGGCCCTTCAAAGGGCAGAAGCCACGGGGCAGCCAAGCACCCACCTTGCAAAAAACCAGGGTGTAACAGACCACACATCCCCTCGCTCCATCAGAAAGCTGGGCCTAGGCACATGGTGAACGATCTGCAGCATGAAAACCAATTGCTGGGCTGCTACCTGAGACTGCAACTCGTTCTGAGACACTAATTACCCTTGACGAGCTCCTGCAAACACAGGGATCTGGTCCTGCCGCCAAGCAAAGCGTGGACAGGGCAAGGCCAATATTGTGGTAACCCTGGCGAGCAACCCGTGCCCCACGGCGGGAAGGGCCCCCTGCCCTCCCTGCGCCCCAGGGGAGGCAGCGCCGGTCACGGAAACAGCCAGATGCCCCCAGAAACTGACTGATTTTTCTATTTTTACCATTTATTTCAATATTTTAAACAAGTGCTTTATTTTATTTGTGATACTAGCTTTCCATTTCCACTCTTCGCTGTGTGGAAGAAGCATTTAATAGTCATACTTTGATGTGAGCACAGATTCGCAGACAGATTATTTTCTTCTGAACAAACTTGTTTCAGGAACTGCAAGCGCGAGGCAAACTCGGCTGGCACGGTCCTGCCTGTGGTAAGAGCTGTGATTAAATCATACTTGCTGCTATTGTCAGGGATGTTTATGAAGCTCCACCTTGCAATGAAAGGGCAAACAGCCCTGACTACACCCATATTTTAGCAGTACCAGCAGGATACAGATGTTAAACCCCGGCCTGTACCGGCCCCGCATTCCCTTCAGCTGTGTCAGTGGCCTCCAAGCTGCTCCGTTTCCATTTCTCCCTTCCAGTTTTTCAGGTTCCTGACTGGAGAGCACTTAGGAGCCTTTGCATTTTTGCTGCTGTCAGTATCTGAAGGGAAAAAGCAAGTGCAAATACACAGCCATTCCCTTTTCCAGGCTCATTTTTCCATTATTTTCAGGAGGGGCCGGCGGCGCGAGCTCCAGCTCGAGCTCGGTGCAGAGGCCGGACGTGTTGGGGCTCGGCCGGCGCCCGCAGCGACGCTCCGCGCCCCGAGCAGCCGCTCCATCCCGCCGCGCTTCACAGAGCGAAGACGTGACCACATTCATAGCTTTAATATGCCTTAAACGTGCTTGGGAAATCAAACGGTGGCACACAAGTATATAATACTGCTCTAAAGCAACAAATTAAAAGGGCAGAGTTAAGCTAACTATTGCTAATCATTAGTAAAACCTTGGGCAACTTGCACTGATAATTGTTAGTATTTTCATTTTCTCACTCTTGCCTGTACTAAGGTTCCTGGTACTTCTGAATCCCCTTCATAAGACCACAGAATATAAAAAAAAATCTTTTTATAACTTGTAGTTTAATGACATACCATTCCTACACAGAAAAGACTAGTATCTCTTTGTCTGAGATAAACAAATGAGATAAAATTGAGATAAAATAAAGTGTTTGCCTACGTAGCGCAAACTGCCTGTGCCTTTCTGGAAGCTACATCGCAGCACTGAGTAGGAGCTGATTTAGTAACGCGTTCATTTAATGACCTCAATTTCTCCTTCAGCCTTACAGTTGTGCAATCTGCCTCCTTGGACGTTTTCAAGATGAGACCAGCAAAAGCCCCGAGCAACCTGCTCCGGCCTCACAGCTGACCCGGCTTTGAGCAGGAGGCCAGAGCCCCACCGAGCGCCCTTCCAGCCCTGCTATTGTGTAACCTAAGCTTGCTCTTCCCAAAATACCTCTTCCCAGTGGAAATCAGGATTTCTCAGGGTTTTCACTTCTCTACAAGCATGTTTTCCTAAGAGAACGTTATTTGATGTTCTGCACTGTTTTCAGCTTCACTAAGTGGCTTTCCCAAATATTTTCCATCACCAGTGGAGCTCATTTTTTCGAACTGCTCCAATAATAGCAGTGAACTTTATCATGTCCTTTTTTCCCCCCTTCTGCCTTTTAGGAAACATTAGTGCCATTGGAAAACTGTGTGCTTTTAGCATTTTTTCCTTATTCCTTTGCCAAAGAGATTCTATAAGAGATCTAAAAAACAGAGCAGCTCTGCACTCACCTGTGTGAAAATTCCTCCTGTCTTTAAAGATAGTTAACATAAAAACAAAGTAATTTACATACAAAGCAATAAAATGACTGCTGGAATCAGGAATGGAAAAAAAATAGAGAAGTCAGAAGGTGAACAACTAAGACATATTCTTTTTTAATCTATCTATATTAAGGTTTTCAACTAATTGCTGCCAATATCTTTTAAGCACTACACAACATCCAAGCACAAAACCACTTTTAGTGCTTTTTTTGCTGTTACGGGTTTAAGAGCTGCAGCGCCAGCGCAGAATATCTTATTTTCCCTTGCAAATACAAGCTGGTATAAATGGCTCTAGTGAGTAATTTTCCTCGAGGGCCACCACATAAGCCTGGCATATTTTCTGACCATCCACATTACTGAAGGTTGCTCACAGCTCTAAGCGAAACAGCGCGAGCGCTGCCGTCCTCATGACGGGGCGGCCAAGGAGACGACTGTTGGGAGCGCGGCAGATAGAGCAGCCTCTGTTCGCACGGGCCCTCGCACGCTGCTGGCTGCGGCCAGCGGCGCGCGGGGCGCGGGGGGGCGCGGGCCACACATGGGCAGTGACTCAACGCTGCGTGATCGCCCCGTGCTGGGGCCGCTCGCGCCGCCTTGGCCTCCTTCGCTGCTGCAGCAACGGGGCCTTGCAGAGAAGCTGTGCTGCCCTGCGGTACCTGAGCCCCGTGAAGGCTGCAAATCCCGGTGTTAATACGGAGACCTGTTCATCCTCCCACTCCGTACGCCCAGGAGAGCCTTTTCCAGCCTGGCAAGGCCAGGGAAGGAGCTTGGAAAGCCCTCTTGGTGTCACGACGAGGGCCGCAAAGAGCCCCCCGCCAGCTCAGGGCTGTGACGAGCGCAGGGCACCGGAGAGGCAGCCGAAGGGGTGCAAGGAGGGCTGCAAGGGGAAACGGCTCCTCTGGGGCCTGTCACTCACACCCACCGGAATACTGGGGCCCGGCACTCAAACCCACTGACTTCCATGCAAACTTCACCCACAGAGGAGGCTGAACTCTGTGAAGTGATGCACAGTTTACAACAAAAATACGGCAGAGCCCAGCTTTACAGAAAAACACAGAAGAAAAAACCAACCAAAATGTAAGTGTAAGCAGCCTCCAAAGGCAGCCGGCCCGGCTGGCTGCTGGGAAGCAGTGGGCAGCAGCGGGACTGACTTGCAGGTCGGCATTCCAGCCCTGCGCAGCTCCCGCAGCCGGGCGCCCCGACAAGGAGCTTTTGTTCTCAAGGGATACCCGGGGCTCTCTGCCGCAGCCCCCGCGGCTCCTGCGCCTCAGGCACAACCTCAGCAGCCAGGGACAGTTTTCCTGACGTGTTCAACAGCAGCTCCTGCTGCTGCCGCTCGGTACCGAGTGGGATTTGCCCGGCTGTGTTTGCGTGGAGGACGGATCCGCAGCCAAGCTCGGCCAGGCAGCATCACGAGACGCCTGTTTCATAAGCGTGCACTGCAGTTTGTGAAATGGTGGTGTCCTCAAAAGAACAACCCCATCACATAAGGACTAAAGGAAAACTCTAATTTAACTAAAGAGCCCTACAGCTACCTCAGTTCAGACTTGTTCCCAAGATAAAATTGCTGGGAGCCAACTACTGCCGCTTCCTTCTTTGCGTTCTGCTCTCTTGCTGGCAAGGCTGAATCTTTTTTTTTTTTCTTCTTGTTTTTTGGCTGACATGCCACTTATAATATGCTGTGAAATGCAGACAAAATGCAAAGAGAAATCACAAGCTCTCTTGATAGACATTCGACATCAGTTTCCCGGGCCTGGAAACGCTTTTGCGGCGCTTTGAACTCAGGTAACTCAGGAAAGATAATACAGCAGGTTAGCATTTTTGTGGCTACGTTACACAGACATGTCAGCTGTCAGATGAGCAGCTACCTTACATTAAACAGCACATCCCAGCGTCTTTGCACTCGGGCTGCTGCAGTCAGTGGCTCTTGATGAGTAGTTTGGAGTTATAATATTCTTGGCTACACTACTGACTTTTCCTCAGCCAAGTCACTTAATTTGCTCACTCTTGTCATCTATAAAGTCAAAACAAAATAAATATGCAGCTTGGTAAACAACCTCAAGATCTCGTGATGGATATGTTATATAAATGCTAATCATCACGGGAAACATTTCTTTGCCGCATTCACAACTCTCTGTCTCCAAACAGACTTTGAAACACGTCTTGCTGATACTCCATTGACATCTTTTGCTTTGTGGCTTCCATTTTCAGCACAGATGTCCTCATCTGCTCAGCCTCCATTTCTGCTGGATCCTCGTGCTGTTTCCTGGCTCCCGAGGCAGCGGCTGCCGCCTCCTTGGGCGGCTTCAGCAGCTGGGACTCGCTCCCCGACTGCCTTGAACCTTGAATCACTCCCGAATTTTCAGCCAGGTCTATCAGCTTCTTTGCTCACCTCATCTAAGGATTAGCACTTTGCGTTTACCTTTTCCATGGTACCAAACTCACACGCCGGAATGCATTTTGCAGGATACCAGCTTGTCCCCATGCCAAACCTGGGCTTTCTCTCATCAGCTCGGTCCTTTCCTTGTCGCGCTAAGAAACTTCCTGCACTTACTTTGTTCGGGTTTGTTTCTCTTTCTTTCTGTTTCTGTAAATAATTTTGAGCCACAACAGAAGTGTTATCTAAGGATGCAGGTACACTTTCAAAATGTCACAGAACCATATTTCTGGCAATAATCCCAGAGCAAAACAAAGATATTTTAGGAAGGCCTCAATGAAAAAATAACAGCTATTCTAACCGGGGTCCCTGTGCCTTTTCACGGCAGCCAGCCCTGTCCCTGTGACCAGCATCTTGCAGACATGACTGGATACCGGCAAAAACGCAGTCCCCATCCGTCTTCTTTTTGAAGAAAAAAAGACTCTGTTTCAGTCCCTTTTCAGGGGACTTTCAGCAGTTTTCTGAAAGGAAAAAAATGCGCAGGATACTGTCCAGCCTATTTTTACCTGCCTTCTAAAGGAACTAAGAGCTGGAAGCAAAGGCTGGAGGCTGCAGCTGGCTGCTCCCGCCATGGAATAGCAATGAGAGTGTAACAGGAGTCGGGTGGAAACCGCAGGGTGGCCTGAGAGCATCCAAGAGCTTCAGGTTGTCCTTGATGCCAACGCCTGGACTTTGTTTCTCATGGAAGGTGCAGCCCAGGGGAAGGGGACAGGGGCTCTGGGCCATGTCGGGGGCACCTGGGCTTGGCTGCCAGCGAGGGCTGGTGCTCACAGAGCTAACAGAGCCCCGAGGGCTGCCGGGGCAGAGCAGGGGCTCGTGCCATGGCCCTGGGCACAGGAATCCCCTCGGCCTCCTGCGAGTCCCTGGGATGCTCCTCGTCACGGCTGCAGCGGAAAGATGAGTGGAAACCAGAATCTCCCTTGATCTAAGTGAAAATTAGGATCACCGGCCTCAGCAGCACCTCGGTGAAGCCTTGGATTTCTTCAGTGGAGCAACTAGGAGAGGCAAAAAGGGCTGTAAAGCCTCGGAACTGCGAAAGAGAAGCTGTGCAGGTCCGGTGGGACGGAAGGGAGGGCACGAGCGCGGCAGGGAGAGGCGCCCGCCGGCTCCTCGCACCGCTCACGGCCAGAGCCCCGGCGCGCTCACCATGAGCAGACCCCTCTTTTCCCAGAAATACTGCTCATACTGCCAGTTTTCCACATCTGCATCCACAGCAGCTACAAGACATCAGATGAGGCAGTGTGCAGTAATTTCGGACCCTTCTCCCTTTGCAGAAATACGAAGCAGGAGTCCAACAGTGCTGCTCTGCATGGGGATTGCGCTGCCATGTGCACTGGAAGGATGCTACATATGGCACTGCAGTGCTTCCAGATTTCCACTCTGCAGATGGCCATGGTATTTTCCAGATGACTCCTACTGTAATACCAGAACCACATAAGTCATTTATAAGTAATTGATATGTCGCAGCACCTTATAGCACTCTGTAGTGTTCAAAGCCAAACAGGCAAAGCAGAAGAAACATTAGCATTTTTCCTTGCTGGTTTTATACACAGAGCACAGACCCACTCACAAAAAGCAGAAAAGTAGAAGAAATGCTGACATGTCAGCCAGCATGTGAAAGTGCCAGAAGTTCCATTAAATATGATCACTAAAATATGACAGAATTATAAAGGAGACGCCCAAGGAAAGTAACTCAAAAGGTTGTTTGCAGTGTGAACAAGATGCTGAAAATACTGTTACCATTGATCTGAATTCACTTGCATAACTGGCAATTACTTTGTTACTGGAGAAAGAAGGTGTCTAATTGCCGAGAATGACCCTTCTGCCTCTGTTTTCCATTCTCGTTCTCCTTTGCTGGGCTAAATACCTACACGCTTTATTCTTGCATTTTCTCGTAATAATTACACAATACAATGAAGTAACTTTCAACTCAAAAAATTAATGGAGACATGGAATATTCCGACACACAGGTAATACCAGACCCAAGAAAAGTTACGTGTTTAAAGCATACAGGAAGAAAAATGATATCCCTTCAGTTTTTAACCTCTAATTATTCAATGTTTTATGTAGAATTCTTGGAAATGATAAAAAAAAAAAAACAAAAATAAAAAGCTACCAACTGTACCACAATTGCGACTTCTGAATATCTGTTTTCTTTAGATTTTATGTTTGCTTCTAAACGAATTCCACCCGTTTCTCCGCTGGAGGCGCGTGGGGCACCGTGGACGCTCACGCAGCCCCTGCGCCTGCCCGGCAGCAGTTTCGGGCCTCCAACACGTCCTCCAGGGAGAGGACAGCAGAGGGGCTGCAGCGCCCGAAACGCCCCCGTGCCAGAGCCACAAGCTGCACGAGCGCCCGGCAGCGCTGAGACACTGAACCGCAACCAAACCACAGCTCTAATCTGCGGGGGCAACGTGTTCCCTTCAGCAACGTGAGGCTGGCGTTGTTCTTCCTCCTCCTCCTCCTCCTCCTCGTGCAGCGAGGTGGCTCTGCAGGTTGGGTGTCAACAGGCCAGGCTGGGACTCCCTAGGGAACTAGTCGGGAACTAGTCAAGCTAGTTCTGAGGTTGCAGCTGCCACCAGAGCACCCTGAAGCAACCAGTTCAGTCAACTACAGCAACTGGATTAGGCTCTTGAATATTACAACAGATTCTTCCATTTTTATTATTACTATTCTAATTTTTAATCTGCTCATCAATGAGCAGATTCAGAATGATTCAGGACACAGAAGTTAAATTAAATGCAGATGTAGCAGCTCAGGTAGGTGGGCACCTCTTTCCAAAGAAAAGCTGGCATCAGTTTAAATTTTCCTTATGATGGAGACAGGTTTGTAAAGAACCATGAAGAAGAGGGAAACATTCCTTTTTGATTATGTGGACTCCCACACACGAGGTCATGAAGTATTTGTGTGGGAACTTATTTACGAAACTGGAACTAGTGTCATTACATTGCACTGAGGAAGAAAAAATAATAAATTAACATGCTCTAAGTCAAATGTCACAGCAGAATTTAATATGCTGGAATTCTTGGACGGTTCTCCTTTGCTTTCAGCTCAAACAGTGTACATGGCTTTTTATAGAAAGGAATTTTAATTATTATTAATTTCTGGCAATCCCCATGGTCTGCTGGCATTTTCTAACCGACAGAGCTTAAAACCTGAGGAGAAACAGAAGGTGGTCGAAAATGCAAAAATGCCTAATTAAAGTAGCCAACATCTATTTATCCACGACTTACTGATAAGACATGAGTCATGTGTGGCTGAGAGGCCAAGGCAGAAATATTATTGCCCTTTTCTCCCCAAATATGCCATTATTGATCACCTGACTCCTCACACCAGCAAAAGTAGGTCAGACAGAAGAGAGGGAAGCGACTAGATCACGTAAAGGACACAGTGCTGTAGAGTTTCAGGGAAGATTAGCAAAATGGTTTGCCTAGAGATCAGACAGAAACCCTAGGCTGTTGTTTATTCTACCAGATTACAGCACCAGGGCCCATGGCACTGAAATGTAGGTTGGTTTTAGCAGACTGATGGGAAAGCAAAGGCAGTGCTTCTCTCCCGAGGGAAACCAGAGCAACACATTGGTCCTCTGCATGTTCAGGAAAACTTTCCTGAAGATCCATTCAGTGAGGGATCAACAGAAGGCCCTACCCTCCCTCTCCTTGAAAACAAAAGGAAAACAAATTATTTAGGGCTTCCTGTTACATCTGTTACTGCCGATGGGAAGTTTAGTATAAAGAGAAGACAATTTCTAGACGGCAAATCCGAGTGGGAAGGAGCCCCACTGCCCCTGGCTGGGGAGAACGCTCCATGGTCTCCCAGAAGGGCATCTATCCACAGAGCAGCCTTCTCCCCTTGCCGAGGACTTGCTGAAGCTCCCCAGCTGCCCCTTTTATGCCCCTCATCACAATTTCCCCAAGAGAGAAAACATCTATGTGAGACAAATGCTCCAAGTTTCCCAGTACCTATTCATACACCTTACCCATTCCTTCAAGATTTGTTACACGATGTATGAGTAAAGAAGCATTACATAACTTACAAAACCATGGTGTTCATGGATTTCCGTCCTTTGAGTTTTCTATCAAAGCAAAACCGTGATTTTTTCATGCAAGCTTCCGCAATTATTGACATTTATAAACACTCAACAGTCAAAAGCTATCAGATATCAGAGCTGTCCTTGTTAATCCTCTCCTTGGGGAGATGTCTCAAGGCTCTGCAGGCTGCTGTACGAGGCTCCCCTCCAGCTCACGATGCAGAGGTCTGCTGATGACAAAATTCATACCAGATTATTTCTGTTCTTCTTGTGGCTACTGGGAGACACTGGAGCTGCCTCCCTCCAAAGACATCACTTGGCAGTTACTGACAAACAAACATTCACAGCAACAAGGTTTTTCTGGGCCTTTCCCTACTTTCCCAAGTTCTGTAAGATCTTGGAAAGTTAGTTATGCAACAGAGATTTGGCCAGCTGTCTGGATGGGATGGTTAGGGAGACATTGGTCTTGTTCCTCTCTATCTCCTCCTTTATTCTCCTGTGTCATCATCACATAAAATCTCCCTTGAGAGATTTTCCCAAGGCTACGAACCTGCCTCGTGCATGCAGAGCAACACCTCATTTACTGCAGGACAGTAAAACTGTCTCTTATGTGCTCGTCATCCTAGAAACAACTATGAAACCCAGGACGGCAACATATGCTCTGATATGAATCATCTTGCCCCTCTTCAACCCCACTCTGCCATGGGCATATAGAAGGCCACATCTATTTAAATTTATCAAATTTCAATAATTAATAAACCTTGCTCCAGTATTCTCAGCTGTAAAAACTCTATTTGCCACCTGCTACTTCTAGACAGACAGACTCATAACCGGGAGAGGGAGAGACTGCAGATCAGAAATGACCAACTGTGGAAGGGATAATCGAAGTATGGCTTGCAAGAAAGGGACACGACTGGTAAAGCAAAGGTTATGGGTCAGCAACAA
>JAVCKT010004623.1:0-21928 GCA_032273925.1 Rhynchotus rufescens
TGTAAGTCCTATCATTGTGCTGCGTGTGGGGTGTGGTAATGTACAGTGTTTTAATTTTGGACCATATCACATCTTCCCTGTAAATGACATCTCCTCTAGTATTAATAGTGACCACAAGGTCACTTAAACTTATAAGAGTAAGGATCTGTGTGAGATAAAAATGAAGGCTTTTTCTCAGTTTTTCTACAGTCTTAGCATTCATTTAATTTAAAAAAAATAAGTCATAATATGGAAAGACTATCTCCTTATAACCTGTGTGTCTCATAATTTGGGGGGAATGATCTGTCAGTGACCTGGGCTCACTCCTGTGCTGTTGATCTGGAATGCTAACCCTTATTTTAGTAAGCGTCACCGATAATACTTCTAATGTCAAGACTGTGAACTGCTTCACAGCTTCTTCAAACATTTAAGAAAGACTCACTCAGACTCTCATGAGGGGAAAAAAAAAATTAGATTTGATTCTAAAATATTTTTAAATGTTTTAAAGTACAAAAGAAGTTTGAAAGGTGCATAATTAAATTTATTCTCCTGAACTCAGCATTCAAAAGCTTGGGAAAGCTTTTTCCCTCAGGAAAGCTTCATGGTGGCTCAGCAATCTTACTATTGGAAAATGAGTCTTACTCATTTTTCAGCATAGTGAGGATATGGAAAGGTTGTTTCTGGTGAAGCTGTCAGCCCACAATAATCCTCACTGGCTTCCTAGCCAGTATCCTTGTGTCCTCGACTTAATTTGTGTAAGATGTTTCTTTTTTAGTCTAGTTCTTAATTCAGACTTGTATCATTATCATTATCACAATAGTGATTTTGGCATAATTATCCTAAGTTTAAGTGAAAGGAAATTGCATCCAAATATTTTCATGATTAAATATGTTAACATACATATGTACATATGTATATGTACACAAATATTTTGCATGTGAGAGAGTAAGGCTGAACTAGGCCTGCCTTAAGTGTCCTGAAAGCTTCTTCAAAGATGGTTACAATTTCCCCTCTTCATCTTTATCGCCTTCATAGCCTTATGTATTCTGAATATCTCATTGATTAAAATGACTTTGGTAATGCATATATAGATCTGAATTTGAGTGACTTTTGTCTGTCTGTCTTTTTTTTTTAGGCCTATTCTGTCTATGATGAAGACATTGGTTATTGCCAGGGACAATCCTTCCTTGCAGCTGTGTTACTTCTTCATGTGAGTTAATTGCAAAATGAAAGTGAATTTGTTTTGAAACCAAAGCAGCTCTAAAAGCAGTAATACTGTAGCATACTCTTTGACAGGTATCAACTGTTGTTTATTTGTCTGTGTTCATTATCTTTTGTTGCTTGTCAGCAAATAGTGTGTAAAAGGTTTCTATTGCTGTGAATGTGTTTCATCTGTCTAGGCAATTCATTAAGTCAAGATTAATTACAGTTTGTAGTAGATGAAGAAATGTGTCTTGTAGTGTTTCAGCTTTTAACAATAGAGATTATCTTAAATGAAATAATTTTATTCGTAAATTCCTTTGTTATATATTTTTCCTTTAATCTGATTGTCATGTAGGTAAATTTCCATTGCCTTTATGAGGAATTCAGTGTTGGGACATAATCTCAGGGCAACTCCCAGAACAGAGTCTTAGGAATTCTCTGTGACTTTTTCTTCTAGAAACTTTTCATTCAAAACATTTTACTAAAACTTAATTTGAGCCCTATTTTAGCCTATAACCAAAAACTATAAAAAAACGTTGATTTTTTTACTTCATAATACATATGGGGGTGTGTGTGTGTATATACACAGATAGAAAAATGTGCTTTTTTTATATAGCAATCTAAGTAAATTTGATGTATCACAGGATAAGCCGTAGATGCAAGTTGTATGAGTACTACAAAGAATATGAAAGAGGAGTGGGAATATAAATCCCAACCACTATTATTTATGCTATTGCCTGCTTTCTCTGACAGGCTTTAATTAATCAATTATTAATCATGATTGGAGTCATTTCATATTGTGGTTCTGTATAGAGCTGTTGGGGATATAAATATATGTTGCCTACATAGTTCCCCCAAAATCAAATTCAGGTCACTTGAACTATAGTTCATTATTCCTAAAGAGATCTGTGCTGTCTCTCAGATGTAATGAGCACATTACCAGTGTTACAGAAGAGCTTTAGCTTCTTCAAGATAAATGTGAAATTAGTCACACTGCAGTCCCACATACCGTGAAAATGAACATATCTATGCCTTTTGTTTTACAATTAAAAACTTACCTAAAGAAAGACTTTTAATTTCCACTTGAAAAATAATCCTTGTCAGAGTTGCTTAGAAATAAATGGATGTCGCACTTTTAATATCTGACTGATATTTTGTCTTCCCTCGCTTAGTCATCCGCTGTCGCTGTTAGAGAGACTCACCTTTGTTTCTAGTGTTTCTGGAGTTAGAAGAAACTGCCCTGCACAGGAGGAATACTAACGGACAATTACCCTCTTTTTAGTAGAACATTTATAACAGTCTCTTTCCTATTAGGATTTACAAAAAAAAAAGAGGGGAAAAAGAAAAAGCTTTCAGCTTGTTTTATAGCAAACTTAAGCTTTTTGGTCAGCGTAAAGCTGTTTCTTGCCTTAATTTAGTCGGCAGCCTTTTTCTGCTGTCAGTGGGGCTCATTCTATCCAGCTAGGATTGTGGTAAAGAGATCTGAGATTCACAACAGCTCGGTCTGGGTGCTTTTAGGCTGCTCGGATCGTTTGCAGTGGATCTGGCGTTTCCTGACGATGGCTGGTTGCTTTTATATATGCTGTCTGAAAATGAAAGCATCTGCTTCAACTGTGGCCCTGGAGACAGAACATAATCATAGTCTAAACCATAAAAGATGAAGCCCTGGAGGTGGATATCAAGAGACTAAAATTCTCTTTGAAGAAAGTACTGAGCTTTTATCTATTGCTGATATTTGCTGAGGAGTTGGCTAGGGTGTGAATGAAGGATATGCTAAAAGGTCAAGAGTTGTCACTCTTGATACTGGATAATTGTTTTCAGTTGTAGCAATCTGGTACCTGTAAAAGGCTTTTTTTTTTTTTTTTGTGACTG
The DNA here is from genome assembly GCA_032273925.1 of Rhynchotus rufescens. Taxonomy (NCBI): domain Eukaryota; kingdom Metazoa; phylum Chordata; class Aves; order Tinamiformes; family Tinamidae; genus Rhynchotus; species Rhynchotus rufescens. Next base: position 3,055 of record JAVCKT010004623.1, read on the forward strand.
ATGAACTGATTTGGAGTCTGCAGTGACTCTGCTTATCCATATCTTACTGTTACATTGCCTACAGGCAGGGGAAAGCAGGGAGATGTTGGACCAGTGGAAGTTTGATACAAGCCTTCATACAAATTCAGCTTTCAGTGAGCTCAAGCCAGTCAACGTGATTTCAGATGACTGACACAGCAATCACATTAAGGGGCAAACTATAATTCTGTTGAAAAAGGAGTTTTGGTCAAGATGAAATACAGTGATAATAGAGATTAGGCACCTGAAAAGGCCACAATGTCCATGGGTGAAATCAGACCCCCTAGTCTTGTGATGAGATTTTGAAGGCGAGCTGTATTTCGGTATTGGCCTTGGGAAGCCAGACTTCTGAGCATTTGCCTTCCTGGGGTTTGGATGAAAATAAATACCAATTATTCTCAATAAGGGACAGTTATCTTTCAGTGTTCTCAAATGCTTTCCCCAGTTAACCAAGTCTCTCTCAGTAGAAATCTCTATCTTGGATTGCTGTTTATTTTGTAATTGTTCCTGTAGGTGAGAATTGTGTAATCCTGCATACTGGTGAAAAGATACCAGTGACAGTTGTGCAGTTATAGCAAAGTCTGCATATATGGACCTATACTGTGATATCACATCTTCTTCAAATAATCTCTTAGAGACAGATCAAGGTGCTCATCAAGGAGAATATTTCCCTTGATTATAGTTGGTTAGTTCGAAATACTGAGTGCCATAATTAAACATTTAATATACCGCTGGTTTAAAGTCCATCCTGCATAAGTGGTTTCAGTGTGGATATATGTGAGTATCAGTGTAAGGACCTTTCCAACCTTGGCTTAGTATTTAAAATTATATTTGTATATTTTTCCAAACAGATGCCAGAAGAGCAAGCATTCTGTGTATTGGTGAAAATAATGTATGACTACGGCTTGAGGGACCTCTACAGAAACAATTTTGAAGATCTCCATTGCAAATTTTTCCAGCTGGAGAAGCTGATGCAGGTGGGGCCAGGTTACAAAATTCTTATACTTTCATAAATTGAAATACTAGTGTGATAAAGAAGCTAAAGGTTTTTTACATAACCTAGCTGACAATAAAAAGCCTCTTATTTTGGAGGTGTGGTTGAACCAAAGCTTGAATACATCAGCCCCATTTACAGAGAAGTATAATATCTAAATGCAAACATTGTGAATCAATTTTATTTCTCTTTTCTTTTGGCTTTCAAATACAAAGTCTTACTGGTAATCCTTGTGTCCAAGCAGAGTAGGAATGTTTGTTTTTCCTGTCTCTGCTCGGTTTCTCCCTTCTCTATTTTGTGATGTCATTTAGGAGAATTTCTTTTAAGTTCAGGGAAACTTTTGGGCTGCCACCATCAGTGTCCTACTTTCTGTGGCCTGTGCTGGTGGTTAAGAGATCAGGCAAATCAGGGCATGGTGATGATTATGAAATACAACTCAAGAGCTGGGTCACTTTTTAGATCCTACTGTGATTTGAATACTTCGTTGCTTTTTCTCAGATGTAATTATTTCATATCTAGACATAAATGAACCATTATAAGATGTTGAAGGTGTTGTTTTGACTATTGACCTGTTGTTAAGAGCCCAGTGTAAACTTTGACCAGTTGTTCTGTTATCACAGTGAAAGCTAGCTCTTTGGCTCAGCTGCCCACACCATAAAGGCAATCATATTTCCTTCCATGAAATTTATTAAAAACAAAAATGTGTACAGACCACAGTTGATGTAGGCATATTTTCTGCAGAGCAACTACTATAGTAATTCATTTGGTATTTTACTTTGTTCCATGATCTTTTTGATGTTTACATTACATACCTTTACAAAGGTGTTTATTTAGTAACTGAAGCAGCATTTGTTCTTGACATACACTAGAATTTCCCAGGCTAATTTTACATTACTCATCTCTGTTTTCTAGCTAGAAAAACTGTCTCATGCAGTTCTGAAAGTTGAAACATGCTTCAGTGTTTTATGGTCTGCAGGCTGAACTTCGTGTTCCAAAATAGCTTTTTTAAAATGTAACATGCATGGCATACACAAATATTCTCAAATACTCTTTTTCCTCTGTTTTAAGATTTAGCAGTTTTTTAATTTCTCCCTAAAATCTTAGTGTACCTTCTCTAGAACAGAGTCTCTAGCGGCTATCTCAAAAATCACGGACACTGAAATTTATGGCGAAACATACTTCCTTTGCTGAGAAATAGCCAAGGTTTCATTTTGTTCTGTTCTTCAGTGTTTAGCAACCTGGTGCTCGCTGACAATGTTCATCATGAACTCAGATTCGTGAGTGGTACTGAAGCATTTGTTTTTTTCCCTTTACTATAGGAGCAGTTGCCTGACTTGTACAGCCATTTCTTGGACCTGAATTTGGAAGCTCATATGTATGCATCCCAGTGGTTTCTCACTCTTTTTACTGCCAAGTTTCCACTCTGCATGGTCTTCCACATCATTGACTTACTGCTTTGTGAGGTAAAATGTCATAAGCCTGTATGAGAGACCTCCTCCCTCCACTCTAAGTGCTGAAAACTTTTGATTTCATTTTATTGTTTAATTTGAAACAGCTTTTAACTGAATTATTTAGAAATGATATATAAATTGATGAGATGTTGAGTGTTAACACTGGCTTTAAAATTAGTATTCTGAACTGTCTTGTTCTTTGCTAGGGAGTCTACATAGGAATTTCTGGTGCACACATCTTCATTTTGTTTGTTAAATAATTGATTTGAAGTTAAGGATACTGATTTTTGAAGTTACCTTCTCTGGCAAGTAGGCTCTTGGTGGGAAACCGCTAAACTGATTTTCCAATTCAGAATGGAAATGGAGATAGGAAGAATATTGCAAGGAGCTCTGTCTCATATCTTTATGTACTTAGCAAGTGCAAAAGGGAGTAAAGGAGAAATTATCTCATTTTTCCACCTAAACATGTTTCCCTTTAGGCTCTGTTTGTTTCTTTAACAATTTTTAAATTATTTTAGTAAGCAAATAAGAGAAAGGAAAAAGAAGGGAGGAGCCCTGTTAATTTTCCTGCCCTAGTCCTCTTCTTTGTAGAGGTAGTCAAGCAGTAGATGAACACAATACCCTGATGGTTTGGGATTTGCTGGTGGATTTAGTTTGGAGATGGAGCTGGGGTGTAGATTTCATCTTTTGCTATCAGTTCAGCATATTTTGTTTTTTCAGTTCCTGATGTACAGCTGCTTTCAGAAATGACCTTGATAAGAAACTGTTTTCCAAAAGCATAAAATATCATTTTGTACTGGTGATGATTCTGCTAGCAGTATGGCTGCATCCTGTGTGAAGCTCTTGTGCGTTTTATTGTATTAAGCTTGATGATAAAATATGCTGAAGAAATCTTTTAGTCATGGTTAATCCAGGTTTAATATTTCAAATGAAAAAAAGCAACAACTCTTAAAACATTTGTATTCATGTCACATCTGTCAGTGTTTATCTCAGCATGTCTGAAGGAATTACTCTGGAAAAAGAGGTGAAAGAGAGGGGAAAGCAAGAGCAAAATGGGAATTTGCTAGGGAAAGGGAAGCTTGTTAGCATTCCTGGAGAATAATTCCACAGTGCTAATGGGGAACCTTTTTTACAGCAGCTAAAAATAAAGCAGAATGGCTAAGATGTCTGATTTTAAATGAGAAGATGAACGTGGACCTCTTGAGAAACAATGGGGCAAGATGTAGGTATTACGTAGTGGGACAAGAGCATAGACCAGCAGAAAAGTGTTCTTAGTTTTCAGGAATTGGCTAGTCTGAAATAACCTGCAGCTCTGAGCTCCTCCGAGGAGCACAGAAGGAAATTATAATAGAATAAAAACCTATTTGACTCTTACCCTTGGAGAAAAAGGAAACCTGAAGGGACGTGGACAGACAGCATAGGAAAGAAGTTCTTCAGTGGCAGCCTGAAATGATCCTGTGAAAGGGCATGCCCCATCCCCCTCCAGAAAGAGCAAGTCAAAAGTATTTTTTTTGTCTGCCTTCAGTTGCTCTTTGCCTGTCTCTGACATAGCAGTGTGCCTCTAATTCCAGTGCCTGGAAGGAGGGGAAAAACAGTCGCAGCTGTTAACAGCAGAATGTGTTCTTCTAAAATAAAAATCCTCAAAAAGCAGAAGTGTTTCAAGTGAGCTGCGTTGTATTTCTTTTTAATCAAGTTTCCAGGCTTTTCATTAATTTGTCATAAATATGGATGAATATTAAGGAAGCTAAATAGCCTATAACTTCCTTCTTGACTATGAGTTCTCCTTGTCTCTATCTGGCCTGTAATTGACAAAATGTTTACATCCTAACCAAATTTTTATGGAAGACAAAAGTTGGAGGGAGAAAGAAATAGTGTTTAAAACAAACCAGATAGAGGCTGAATGTGTCCTCTGAGCTGCCTGTTCATAGGAAGGTTCTCTGCTTCCTGGGAAACTATTCACACTGTGGATTAACATTTTGTGGTGCCCAGGAATTTCTAAAGGGGATTTGTGTCTCTGGTTCCTAAATGTGGATAATGCATGTCATTATGGGGAATAATCATGTGGACGATGAGGGATAATCCGGGTTGGGGATGTTGCTGTAGCCAGTTGGCCAGCTGGCCACAAAGGAGTCCTCCTTAGCAGGCAGAAGGTAGGTGGGGGTCAGCCAGTTGGGCGGTGGGAGAAACAGGGGAATTGATGGAAACTGGGCGACATTTATTTAATGTAGCTTGCTAATGAAATTACTGTTACTGTTCTCTTTTTTCCTTCTTTTTTTCTTCCTTTTTTCCTCTATTAGTCAGGGGAGGAAGACAATGCAGAGGATAGAGAGGGACCACAAAATAGAAGTGTGTATGTGCGTGTGAGAGGATGGATTGCAAAATGTTATTTAAAGGAAGAAGGGAGATTTGTTAAATAGGGAGGAAAACTGCAAGAGGGGATATTAAATAGATGATTTTGCTGTATGAGAATTTATTTTTGCTGAGAAAATTTAAAAATCGTACTAAAATGATTAGTATGTGCTATTTTTATCAAGGTCTCTTCATCCTTCCCGCATCAAACATTAGAAAGAACAATTTTTTCCTCAATTCATACTGATTTGGAAGTTGTTTCTGGAACTGAGAAGTCTTCTATATTTTGCAGTCCTAATACCCTAGCCTCATCTTCTGACCCTTTCGTTTCCTTCATGTACAGCTACTGAGGGTGTGATTCAGTCCCCGTATTTCTAGTGACCTTAGAATGTTGTCCCAGGAAAATACCCCTGGAGCTGCGGGAGAGAATCTGTCAGCAAGAAATGGTTTGGTGTCTGTTTTTCCTATGACAAAATGTTGAAGATTCTTTTGGACTTGGAGAGATATTCCATGGCAACAGGTGCCATGGAAGGCTTAATTTGTGTCTGCCTTCCCATAAACAAACCAGCCAACCCCTTCATCCAGCTGACAGTTTTCCAGAGGTTACAGCAAACTGGATGCTCCTGAACCTGGCTAAGTAGATGAGCTTTAGCATGTCAGTAGCATCAGGAGAGCTTTCTGCAAGGCTCCCTTCAGCTGCCTGCTTCAACTGCTTCATTCATCTCCTCCTCCTTTGCTATTTCTGTTGGCAGTGAAGAACAACTTTGTTGACGAGATTCAGGGTTGTATTTGGACTTGTCAGTCTTGTCGATCAACGTGACGTTATTGAATTCTTTGAGAGCCTGCTGTGCTTTGCTGTTTCTTTTTACTGATTTTTAAAATTCTTTAAATAAAGTCCCCCTCATGCATGTGGTTTAGAGCTGCCCTCGGTGTAAGAGATGTCCCTGGGTGTTGATGCAGAAGATCATGGAGTTGCCATTTAACTTCATTTAACGTTTTAAAATTTACAATTTTAAAATTAAGGCTTAAAAATATGTATTTGAAAAGTGATCTTAAATAGGCATTAGAGAGAAAGTCGGTTGATAGGCAAACTGTAAACATTTTGTGATTTTTTTCATTAAATTTCCTACTTAGAAAAGAAAATGCTTAGAATAGTAGAGGCAAAATTGTCAAAATTTCAGATGTGCAAGACCCAGGCTGTCATCCCGTTATCAACCTAAAATGCTGAGGCTTCATCTGTAACCTGCCTTTTGAGTCTGTGTGGCTGTTACCATGTACAGTTCTTGAGGATATAGAATATGTAGGGGTTGTTTCCTCTGCTTTAGAGGAATGTATGCAACAACTCTACATACTGCTTGTTCTGGGCTAGTACAGATATTTTTATATTTTAGCTTCAGTAATCACATAGTTTTGTTAGAAAAATTAGTAGTTTGACTAATGTGCTGCCATTTTATGATCAAGACAAAGGAAGGAGATGCATTCCTTTCCTTTCTCAGGAGTGTTGATAATTTATCTAAAAATGGAGATGTGAAACTACCTTTCCCAGGACCGCAGAGCAGTGGAAGGCCTGCAAATTTAAGCCTACCTGCTGCTCTTCGCTGGTCTTTATTTATGAAGTGTTGCACATGATTCTGTATAAAATAACTTTCACAGTCACTATTGGGAAACTGTCACTGATAATGGAGACGGATGAGTGTTTTTAAAAAATCTTACAAGATGTGACTCGGTGCCAGTAAGCGGATGCCTCTGGAGAAGAAAAACGTGGCCCTGTGTTGGCTGGACATGGTGACTGGAGCCCTGCTGCATAATGCAATAACAGCAGTGTGGGAAGAATGATAATTATTGGCACTGGAGAGTCGACGCCTGTTTTAGGTACGTCTCGCTGAAAAATGGATGTGGCAGGAAACACTGAGCCGTATGGGATCGCTCAGACGATGCGCCTGGCTGTCGCTCTGCGTTAGTACGAGCTCAGGAGCAGCTATCACAAAAGCTGGTTATTTTTTTTTATCTGTCACTGTCAAATACCTCTGTGATTCCATCAGGGGAGTTCAGCTGAAAAAGAGCAGATTAACATTTTAATTTGTTAAACTTCCTCAGGAATTGTCAGGAATGAGCCCACTTCCTCTCTAAATCTACACTCAGATGAAGTGTGAATTAAATAAAACTGTGTACAATTTTTTGTCATCTGTAGATCTATAGGGGAAGCAAACCTGAACTTTTTGGAATTAACTGTCATCTGTCACATCTGCATATGTTAGCCCTTCATTGGAGCATGTTTTAATAAATCGTTATACGATGTGAGACTGGACTTGCTAAAAATAAAACCTATTCTAGAACAGTGACAGCTTATATTTACAAGCTGGACTTAAGCAGATACAGATCTGTGCTGAAACTTCCTGCAGTATTTAATAATATTTACAAAACTCAAATCGATGTCATACTTGCACATTGGAAAAGCCTGGGCTTCCCCCCTACCCCCCTTCTATGTATATAGATGATCAGAATTTGACGGTTTGATTTTTCTCTTTTTATCCTGCCCAAAGTGCTTCGCGCTAGGTCTTTGGAGAGCTATCTGTCTTTTCCATAGCCTTATCGACCACCACCGTGCCGTGGAAGGAGAGCAGAGAGGTTTTCTTTCTGAGACTGTCACAGTAACTTTGAATTGATTTAAGAAGGTGCATCACAGTGAAAAGAAGGGAGTTTCTGTAATGCTCTCATTCCAGGTAGGAGCGAGCAGAATTTGAGCATCTGTGTCTAGCTGAGTGATGCTGGTTTGATCAGGATTACTCTTCTAAAGGCAAAGATGCAAGTGAACTAGTTTGCTTGAGAACAAATGCAATATTTTGCTACATATGCCAGAGCCTTTGTACAAAGGAAGATGTCACTATTTTCAGTTCACATTGTCTGTCATGTTTATAAGACAACAGAGAGTCATCAACAGTGCAGAAGAGGAGGACCACTTCTATCTGAAATGTCATTGCAGAGCATTACATTACTTAAAAAGACTGCAAGAAATGTGCTATGATATTAAAAATTAAAAAAGGTATGCATATACTGTGTGCAGAGTCTCTTGCCTCATAAAATAGATGTGACTTTAAACGTTACTAGGCAAAACCAAGCCAGACAATTAAGGTGATGCAAACCCTATATAAGTGTATGCAAAAACTTGTAGAAAGATGGTTTTGAGAGTCAGTTGGATTTATGCATGAAAAAGCATCTGTCGGCATGTCAGCTATTATCATCTTTTTCATTGCAAAATCCTGGGTCCACAGTGGGGTTAGCTCAGGCTTTCTGGCCCTGAATTTTATGGTTTCCTGTATTTAGAAGAGTTATTTAAGGCCATGCTAAAAGTAATTTCAGCTTAATTTCTCATAACTACAGCTCTATCTTACTGTCAGTTTTTCCGTACTGGACCAGAATTAAACTAGAGAGCAAAGGAGATATCATACTTGATTGCATATTTTGTGGATGAGCAACTTTTAATAGCATTTGTAGGTCTTGGTTTAAAAGATTTGGGTTACGATGATAAAAAATTAAGTTATTTTCAAACCAAAAGGCTTACGAGGTATTAGACATTTGAATATGAGCTTTGAACTGCCAGCGGGATTGGTGGAGCGGGCGGCACAAAGCTTCCCGAGTTGCTGTTGTTGAAGCTCATGGGCAGTGAAAGCAGCTCGAGTAGGAGCTGAGGGAAAGGGTGTTTTAACAGAGCACCTCTGAGAGCTCCCAAAGTGCCGCAGGGTTGCTCACAGCCCTCTGTGCTGTGTTGTGTGGCTCTTCCTGCGGGCACCTGTGACTTATCTTTCCTTCCTAGCTGCAGCTTGTTTATCCCCAAAACACCCTTTGCAGGTTTAGGACTAGGCCGACAATAAACGCTCAGCCTGAACAGAGGGAAAACGGTCTCAGAGCAACCTGTGCTTCAAGAACTCGTGCAAACAGAGGTAGTTTTTGGGTGATGGTGGTAAATATTGTGGTCTGAGTTGCTGGGGCTGCTTCAGAAACTATTTTTTAGGTGGAGGTGCCGATTTAGCTGAGCTGAGGAACCTGGGTGAATAGCCTGGTGCAGACCTCACAGGAGGGAGGCGTCTAGGCAGAGTCCTGCTAGGCCTCTGGGTTGGTTTCCCAGTGTATTTTAGCCACTCACTAGTTGGTGTTCACTTGGTTGATTTTTTTTCCGAGGCTGTGTTTCAGTAATGCTCACTTAGCACTAGTGCCACCTGCTGTACTTGAATAGCAAGGCCTGAAAGCCAAAGGGAGGGTGGCACTGAGCAGCCAGAGCTTGTGCTGTCTTGAGGAGTGCTCCTAAAAAGATGCCCCTGTCAAAACACCTGCCCTTACCTTGTATCTGGCCTCTGAGGCCATCCTGTATTCTCTGACAAAGTAGCGAAAATCAGGAACCACACTTCCCGCTCAAACTGCACTGCTGAGGTAAAGGCAGAGCGCCAGGGCTGTGACCTGTTTCCGTATGGATTTGAGCTTGAAGACTTGACTTTCTTCAGAGATATGAGGTGCTTTTTTCTTTTCTCTTCAAATGCATATAAATACATACACACATACCTAAAAGGCCTGCCATAGGCCTCCATCAGGCATGTTTAGGACCTTTTTCTGTCCCTGTATTAGTCAGATTTGGCAAGGAGAGGAGTGTCTGAGAAGCTGTTGCTTTATACCTCTGCAAAGCAGAAATGCCAGAAGCAGTTAATAGATGGCTTGGTCAAGCAGACAGTCTTGCTGTCCTTTACCTGGCAGCCTGTGAATTCAGAACCTACCCCTGCAGAAATACCAAATGCCCAGGAGCAATTTTATATGGGAAAATGGATTGTTCTGTGGCTGCAATTATCATTGTCACAGAAACGAAGAAGAATATATTAGTCTCATGGCATTCTGCCTTCACCCACCCATAGCAATGTCTCAGCAGTGAGTTATGTGCAAATCATCTTGAAACATGTAAATATTCCTTTATATTCCCTTAAATGCGGCCTTTATTTTTGTGGGGAAAAAAAAAAAACCCAACACCAGAACAATCTCATGCCAAAGCTACTGATACTGGATGAGGACTGCCTGTTATTATTTATCTCATACTTTTCCATAGTATCCAAATACAGAAAGTAAAAATATTCAGTTCTTTGGCACCACTTTTACAGTCTCCCTCTTATCTGCTTAGCAAATAATTCAGGCAATTCAGCTGTTTTTAATCTGGATTTGTTTGTTATTCGTATGATCATAGTATCTCAAGGGAGACTTCTGTATGTTCTTTTCCTCTTTGTGATATTGTAGTGACTACCACTCACTCTGTTGTGAGTTACCACAGCAGGTGATTTACACTGACTAACTGGAGAAGCAGCTGATGTCTCCTTCCTTGGCAGGAAGGTCTCTTTGCAGTGTTTTTCTCTCTTTCCAAGACAGCTGTTTATTAAGATGACTATATTTGTTTATACAAAGCTTGCTATATTATAATGATATTATAGTTTTCCAGTTTTAATATGTATAGAGTCAGTCTAAGTCTAGAATGTGAAAATTGAGTTTCTTTGAGCCTACTAGAACAAGAAATGTAAAGGACCAGTGGAATAGAGAAATAATTTTGGTGACAAGTGAGCCAGAACAGTCTTTCTGTTTTATTCTTTCCTTTAATAGTGCACGTTCTGCTGCATTAGCAAGAGCTAGCATTTCAAACAGAATTTTAGTAACTAAAGCAAGTTATTTGCATGATGTGGAATATCTATGTACGTGCCTGCACACACTGTATACAAGCACAACAGATCTTTGTCGGAGACGGTTTTCTTTCCCATTGTTTATTTGAATGAGAGTTGATCTCTTTCAGTCATTGTCTTGTGCATGTACAAGCTATACAAATAATATTGGAGTAAAAGGTACCAAATAATATGCATATCCCTGCAGAATATGCTCTAAGTCTATATTACTTTACAAAGAGACCTCGTATTTATGGTGTCAGCACCCTCAATGTATTTGTGATATTCCTAAAGTTCATTCTGTATTCTCAACATATTCTAGTTGGCAAACAAATGTTTTTCTGGAAGCAATCCAAAGCATAAATAGAATTTGAATTCTTCTTTTGAGTTTGTAACCTCAATTAGCCTTTACAGCTCCTTGAAAAATGTGCAAGTGAAGATGTAATTATAAAGCAGTTTCAAATTAACTTCAGTTGAATAGCTAATCTGCCTTAAAAAAAAAAAAAAAAAATAAAAAGTTATTAGAAAATCAGAACAGGTTAAGTGGGTCTTTTGATGACATGTCATGTGAGTCTTGAAGCTTTTCAGACCTTAAAGAGGTGCCTGGTTGACTCTCACATTTATCTCTGCTACCTGATGATGAGCTGTAAAGAATATTGTGTCGATATTGTCACTGTTTCCTCCTACAAGTCATGTGTATCTAGGAACAAAGCTGCTGATAAGAAGCACTAATATTACATGAATTTCCCATATATTTTCTGAAGAGATTTGCTCGTGTGTGTTTGTGGAAATAGTGCAGAGACTTTGTAGAGTCCTTGTAGTGTCTGTGCAGTAAGTCAGAGCTGTTAGCAGGTTCTGGTGAGCATCTGCAAGATGGCCTGAGCTCTGCTATTTTCCCTTTGGCCCATTCTGGCTGCAGCATAGTTGAGAGTTGTCTGCTTTGAGAGGGCTTGCTCTCTTGCTGAAGTTCCTGGGCTGAGTGATGTCTGTTAAAATGCTTCAGGCTTCTACATGAGATTAAGAGGGTTCTTAAATGACACTTATTTGAGGAATGAAGAAACTGCAGGTGCCTGTTAGCTCATCACCTAAGCCCTTAGACAGGGCGCATAGAAACTGTTGTGCCTGCTGCAGAAGGCAAATACCGTGGGGAAAATGTGTCCACATGTCTCATTTCTGGTGGCTTGGACTGCAGACTCATTTGCTCATCAGTGGCAAAACCTGTCAGATGGAAAGCCAAAAGGGTGCATCATTGCATCATTGGGAAGTAATATGACATAAGCCATAAGCATAACACCTTTTTTTTTTTTTTTGAGAAGTAGTTATTTAAAGCTTACTTAATGTGGTCTCTCTCCTTTTTCCCAGCTGTGAGTGATTTGTATGTACTTTCATATTTCCATTATAAAATTGCTGGAGGGATATTGCTAGCAATGATTTATGTGCCTGGTACATGTTGGTATTTTGGTACTTCTGCTTCTAAAATAGATGGAGGAGTGTAAGCTGAGTCTTAATAAATCTCTGTTGTAAATGAAGTAGGATTTTAAATAAGAAATTGGGGGATAGGGAGGAAGAGCTGCTCTAGCCTTGTTTTTCACAACGATAATCATTAACTGAACTTGGCTATGTCAGAGTAGTCTCCTGAGCATTAGGAAAAATAATTCAAGCAGTGTGTGGACCAGTGATTATAAAATGAGTTGTGAAAGTGGGTGGGTGAAGCACCACATTTTAAATGTAAATACACCTCGCTGCACATCTGATGGAAGCCCGTCCTCCAAATGCCACCTCTGCCTCGCTCTGCTGGCCAGGACCGTGGAGCCCTCGGGCTCAGAAAGGCCCTACTGGGCCCTTGCCTGCAAAACAGCAGCTCCCAGGTGTGGAATAGCTCCTCGGTTTGAGAACCAGTTTGCTGCTGCAGGAGTCCTCGTGGAGAGGGGATCGTAGGGCACCTGCCCTGCAGCCTGCGTGTCTGATATGCTGCTAGGCAGCCTGTGTCCTGCCCCCGCCTGGTACATCTTTCCATCCAAATGAAGTATTAAAGCTAAACTAGCTTCTGTTGTTTCTGAAATGTGCCTTTTTAGTTCTGTTCTGCTGCAATTGTGACCTCTAGTGGAAAAAGTTGGTCTGTTATGATTATGCAAAATTAATTAATTTGAGTAGTGTTGCAATATTCATTAGATCTCATATAGTTGTACTTTTAAGACTCACTCATGGCTAAAATCCCTTCAAGGCATCATACAACTCTCAGAAGGGGGTGGAGGGGGAAGGAGGAAAAGCCTAAGAAGCCCCTGAAGACTTTTTGCAAGTTTTTGTAAAAATTTTTAACAGCATTTGTGTTTTGTTCTAAATATGAACTCTTACTTTTAGGAATAGGAGGAGACTGCTGCTGATGTTCCCAACCTGCAGCCTTATTCAAGGTGTGAGGTTGGGTCTTCCCACTGCTTTCTCTGTAGCAGTGGCAGCAGGTTCCCATATACAAAGTCCTCTTATTATCCCACACTGATATGTATTATAATGACAGTATCGCTGTGTCCAAATTTGTTGCAACACTTGGATAATCATTTCTCAAAGACATTTTAAGAGTATGTTGCCATTAAATAGGCAAGAAGATTGGTTTAAAACAAAAATTAGAAGTCTAGTAATATAGCAATTTGAACCCATAAGGCACCAAATGAGAATTGTAGAGAGGATTTTTCATATTTGGACTATCACAGTGCTACCTAGCAAGGTGAATATCAAGATGTCCAGGCAAAGTTGCTAAAGACAGGAAAGTCTTTTCCCTCAGTAGCAGAAGCTTTTTGGCCTGGACTGTGCTGCTTTGGTGAGCATGACCCCAAGGGTGTATTCAGTTACTGATGTGCAGCGACCTCATTGTTTATCCCCTTTTCCCCAGAGGAAATCATAATAAAAAGGTTTTGACTATAAGCAGAATATAAGCAGTATTTCATATTTTTATATAAAACATAGCAGCAAATGTAAGCTTTTTCACCGTGATGTTGCTAATCAATGGAGTGTTGTCTACTTACTTAGATCTTCAAATGATTGGACATTGCTGTCTCATTATTTACTGAATGGATTTGTGTGCATTTGTTTCCAGCTTTGACAAATTAGAATATTTAATTTAACTCTGAAATAATCTTTGATATCACAAAAAAGATATTTGCTCTTGGATTTTTTTGTAGTTTCAGTATTTAAAAAAAAAAAAAAAAGTGGATAATCACAACTTTCAGTGAATGGGCCTAAATCCTATCAACTAAAATAGGCATCACATTTCTGCAGTGGCCTGTTGGCTGCAATGTTTGCACTGCTCAGGAAGGATGAGGGCAGATGGCAAGTCCAGTGCTACATGTGGCACCGGGCTAATGGAGACATGGGATTCTAGAGAACCTGCATCCTCCCCAGCAGGTGTTGGGAGCTGTCTCGGGGCTTTAGGGATGAGCTGTGAAGTGTAGCATGGAAAGGGCAGGGTCTGCAGCATCTAGTTGTCGTTCTTGATGGTGACAACAAATATAGAAGAGAGATTTATGTGCTGGCACTGACTGAAGTCTTTTTCCTCTTATTCTCAGGGTCTGAACATCATCTTTCATGTGGCCTTGGCACTCTTAAAGGTAAGTCATTGATTAAAAAACTCTTTGTAATGGGAAAAAAAAAAGTATGGAGTATGTTCTTAAATGAGTTTATTGTATCAAAGGGAACAGTAATAGTGGGACTTCTAGGGGAAGCAAAGAGACATGTGTCTTTGGGTAGGGATGCCTTCAAACATTGATAGATGTGTTTTCATTAAAATCAACAATGTAATGAAGTTATTGGGACAAAAGATAAATGGAATAAGGATTTAAATGCTGCATGTAACTGTTTTTGAGAAAATGCTTCTGATTGATTTCACGACTTACTAGGTGCCTAGATTGATTTAATAGCCAAGAAACCTACACCGGAGATGTGAAATGCACTTGCATTATTGAGAAGATTTAGAAATATTTGGTAATGGAGGTAACTTCTGTCTTGAACTTAGATATAGGAAAGTTCACCTAAACTGGAGTGAACCCTTGACCTTTGGGTGCCAGTGGCAGAGCTTGAAGCTCATTTGTGTTGTCTTCCATGAGCTGGCTCTGCGTCAAATCCACCTGCATACAGGCAGGTGGTGTGGGATGTGAAACTGCCTTCCCATTTCAGGGGTATTGCCATAAAATGATTTAGACAAAGCTCAGGGCATGCTCTTTGCTGCCTCTGTTGTATTTTGCTCCCAACTATGGGGACTTGTTCAGTGTGGCTGATGGGAAACCTGTCAGGTTATGACACAGTGGGTAGTGCTTCTACAGTAGTAAGAACTGGCTCTGGAAGCAGGTGGAGGTGTTGACTTATAGCTCTAAAAGCTGACAAAAAGGAGGAAAAAAAGGCTACTTGGTGCTGAAAGTGACTGGCAAGGGAGAGGGGACCACAACAGCCTTGCCCTGGGTTTGGTTACCCAGGATGGTGTTTGGACTCTGGGGATGCCCCCAGTGATCTGCGGTCCTTTGGATTCCTGCTGTCCCAAGTGGCAACAGGGGAGCTGAGGTCAGCAACAGTGACATCAGTTCTCAAAAAAATGTGACAAGGTCAGAAAGGGGTCTGTACTGTCTCGCTCAGAGATACTGTGTTGCAAGTAAGACCATGTTTTTGTGCTGAATCATCAACCCAAACTTCATTTAATACTAAATGTTCTGTTTTTTTCTTCTTCCTCCATGTTATATGTTTATATATTTCATACTCTCTTGCCTGTACCAGAAGGAGAACGGTCAGGAAAATATTTGGTCACTATGTCATAAGTTTTAAGAATCATTTTCAGTTCTGCTAATATCATTTCTTCTTAGACATAAGCAGTATGAGGCATCTATCTGATTTGGCAGTAATAGGCTTTAAATGGTAAGGAAGGTGTTATCTTCAGAAAATATTTCTGTTATTGGCAAAAGCAAGTGCAGAGGAAACAGGTAAATCAAATGAGACTATGGATGTGAGCCACCTCTGAATGATGCTCAGTAGCTCGGGGACTCGTGTTCAGCAGAACTGGTCTAGCAGTTGGTCTGGTCTGAATTTTGTGCTTGGAAGCCACGGAATAAGCAGTTGTTACGCCTTTGCTAAATAGCAACAGAATTGGAACTTTTTTGCTGAATTCCTTACTAACTCTATGGAGTTTCTCTCAGTTACAACTGACTGCTTATGTGCCTGCTGAACAGTGGCTGGTACTGCTCTAGTGACCAGTTATCCTCGTGCAACACCCTTCAGAGAATAGGGGTGTACATCGTGTACGAAGACCAGGGGCATCCTTTCTGCTTCCATCTCCCGCGTTAGGGTATCTTTGTAACGAGTTACAGCTTGCTCATTAAAGTGCTTTGTCCATGGAGACTTCACGTTGTGATAAGGCATTAGCTTGATTTCTTACTGCGGGTTGCATTTTAAGGAAAGGACCATCTTTTTTTTTTTCCATAGTATCTCAATACTGTGCTTTCTTAGATGTGTCCTTCAGCAGTTACTGCTTTTTGTCTAGTCCACAGTGTGCACAGTGGTTGTTTTACCCAGCTGGTGGCAGTATGTGATAGTCTGACACGAATCATTTAGCTAGTCAGGTGGCACCAGTCCCCAAATTAGCACTCTGCAGGTGGCCTTGGGTGGAAGAGGTGAAGGGTCCCCCCTTCCCTTACCTGCATAGCGGAGCAGGCGAGCGCTGCAGCGTGAGGTCAGCCCCGGCCCAGGAGGGCAGCTGCTCCTAGAAAGCTCAGCCTCGGAAGGGCCCATGCACTGCTGAGATCTGACTCCCTGGTTAGGACTGTTGCTTTGGAGTGCTGGGAAAGGTACCGTCGTAGTGCAGCAGTCCAAATGTGTGCAAAAATAAGGCTCTGAATTAAGTTAGTGCAAAGGAAGGGAAGAATTGAGAGAAATGTAAGAAATTATCTTGAGTTTTTAAAATAGGTCCAAACCAAACTTTCTTTATGGCGATAATATGCTCACAGATAATGATTAATAACGATCTTTGTTATCTAGGTTGTTGAAACAGCATTTTTATCAGAGTAACCATTGAAAATATTTTGCTTAATGCCAGCGGAAAGCCAATGCTTTGATAAGTAAAGTATGTGCTGTTCAAATTGAAATGGGTAGAAATTTGTGAGAAATAGTGCAGTGTGTTATTGCTTCTACTTCCCAACTTCTGCATGCCATCGTTATCTTACAGAGGCTCACTTCAGCACAGGTTTCCTGAAAAGCAGCCCCTCTACTTCCTCCTCCTTGGGCTTAGGCTAAAGCAGCAGCATTTCTAACAGCAGCCATGCAAGTCCTGTTCACCCCATGATATCAAGTGATAACTGTGTATTAAGCAAACAAGACAGTTATTTGTCTTGGTTGTTTCTGTTGACACCTCAGTCTCAAGGCTGTTTGTGTCAGTTCAGCAGAGTGGAGAGAAGAGCAGTGGCCCTGGCAGGCATGGCAGATGGACTGGTAATTGAAGTAGCTAGTACAGAAGCTTCTTGGCTTAAAACAAAAGTCAAAATTGCCATGCATTAGATGTATTATTTGAAATTATATGAAATGTTGTATCATTTGATTCATGGACTGGAAAAGGACCTTCTGGGCTAAAGAAATGCCTCTCCTTTGCTATAGCAGGCTGCTCTGTGGCATGATACTTGTTCTGTAAGCTAATAGCATCAGCACTAGTAGTGCTCTGGTGGGGCTGTCTTCTCTTATTCCATTCTAAATTTGTGAATGATCATTTTATGTTCCCTTGCCTATGACTCAGCATTGTCTTTTAGCTAAAATAGTGCCCTTCCAGGCACACTCACAGTGGTGTTTGTCATCTTGAATCTTGCGCACCTTGACATAGGTACCACTGATTCTTTAATGAATAAACCAGTATTCTTGAGTTCTTGATCATCTTAGTTTTCTTCTGTATCTCCTCAAATCTGAAAGGTGTAATGACAGGATCTTTGAGAAATTCCAAAGTGTCTTCTGTATTGATTCTTTTTTTATATTATTTCTTGAAAATCTACTTTATCTGACAACAGAGCACTGTGTGTGTCTCTCATGTTTGTATGGAGTGATAGTCATGGCCAACCAGAGGTTCTGTAACTACTGTTTCACTGTCTCCTGCAATTTCTTCCCTGGTTTCTCTTGTCTTTAAAACCCTGAGCAATATAGCAGAATGTGTAGACATTACCACCTCACTGTTCACCTGTATTTCCAAGCCACTTAAGAGCAGGTTTGCTAGCATGGACCTCAGCACAGCTCCTTGGTGCAATCTATTGGATAAATGAATTGTACTGCTGTGTTCTATCTAGTAACATTAAAGATGTAAACATAACTAAATTCAGATTACACAGCTGTGATTAGACCTGAAGAATGGAAAGGGCTAAGTAATTTCTGAAAAGGTAAGAGGCGATGCTTTTGTGTGAGCATGATATAGTTTGTATGGATTTGTCCTACAAGATTAGTGGTGCTTTTGCAGGAAAGACTGGAACAAAGTGAAGACAGGGAAGGCTTATGCTGCCTGTGCAAGGAGAAGCTGGGTTGGCAAAGGAAGATTAAAAAAAGACATCTGCAGTCATTACATGGGGTCATTATTTTAAAATTAAACAAGGTAGGCAAGGAGCCAGATTTTGCAGCAAGTTGTCATGATGTTTTAAATATGTAAGTGGGAACACTACTATCTGAGAACTAATCCTACGTGAACACCTGAAACATAATACAGATTTTTTTCAGGGATTCTGTGTTCCTGGCAAAATATTTGAGATAGAAGTTGCAGTGATCATGGGGACACATAATTATTCCCCATAGAAAAATGTCCAAGAAGCACAAAGCTCTCACTTCAACTGTCAAAAAACACTAATTACCTTGGATAGAAACCTGTAATTTTCCTTGGAATCCCTTGAACTCTCTCCAGATATTTTCTCAATGTTTATATATTTATATTGCCTAAAAAAGGAGTCGCGTCTCCCTTGGCGTATTTTAAAATACAAAGACTCAGCGTAAAGATCCTTGCCATCTTGCTAAGCGAGTTTAGAAAATAAAGACATTTTCAAGTCAGAGTCTGTACAGATTGCATTCCATAGACAACAGTTTGCTGGTAGCCCCCTCTATGAGCCCAGTGGACCTCAGCTGCATCTGTCCTTGGTCTTCACTGGGGCAGTGCAACGTGAGTGAAGTAGCAATTTTTATGCATAGGAAGGCCCAAGGATGGAAACAAAGAATTTAATTGTAATAAAAAAAAACAGGTTATCTACAACATAGAAAATAGACTCTGATGCTCTGGGTTTTACATGTTTAAACATTCTACCAAGTGTGCAAATTTAGGTTATTGTCTTTTAGACCATTTTGAGATTTCAGCTGATGTGAGTCAGGCCTTTTTCAAGAATACA
>JAVCKT010004628.1:0-34920 GCA_032273925.1 Rhynchotus rufescens
ACAAGTGGTTGGTGAGCGCTCGATGTTCGCAAGGACCAGACTGGGAGTCAGGGTGCGGTGCATTTCTCCCGCAGCTGGTGGTGCTCCCTTATCAGATGCTCCTGCACGAGGCCACGAGGAGCGCTGCCGGGATCAGCCTCAAGGACCAGGTCGTAATCATTGACGAGGCCCACAACCTCATAGACACCATCACTTGTATCCACAGCGCGGAGGTCAGCGGCGCTCAGGTGAGTCACATCCTCGTCTCTTAACCATGGCTGAGCTCTAAATCTGGCAGAGTGCCCTTTTCTGGGGCTCCTCTGTAATGCCACGTTCTTCCTTTGCTCTTGTAGTTGTGCTGTGCCCACTCCCAGCTGCTGCAGTACATGGAACGATACAGGTGAGGATCTTGGATGAAACGAGCCCAAGAACAGTGGCAGGTGGTGTAGATGCCACAGCTTATTTCTCTTATCTGCAGGGCCTTTCTTGCTTTTTCCCCAGGGCAAAGTTATTTGCATTAATGCTTTTGCCGATGAAGAGCAGTGGCTTCACTATCTCTGTCTAGAACCCATCTTAAGTCAGATTCCTGGGGCTGGTGTTAAGAAGTGAAAGGGGGGATACCCTAGGGATTCTGGCTTTCCCTTATCCTCTCAGTTTCTTTCCCGATATCTCCTTCTAATCGCTCCTGCTTTGTGATACCCTGTTTCTAAAGCTCCAGTCTTTCATGTGCCTCGTAGTGCTTAGCCTTTCATGTACTGATTAAGCTCTGAGGAGGAGGAAGCTGTATGGGATTCTTGGCTGCAGTCAGATCTTGCCTCTTGCCCTACCTGCAGCGGTTCATTATCGTGCTCACTGCTAATACCTTTGAATTTGTGCAACATTAGCACAACATGGACTCGGGGCATCACTGCTGTTATAATAAGCAAACCATAATTAGTATGTAGGGAGAGAGGCGGTGGTAGGAATAGTGAAGAAGTGCCTGGGCTACAGGGGAAGGTGACTTCAGTGAGGATATTCAGGGGTCTGTACCCTCTCACAAAAGGAGTGACAGAGGGAAACCTAGGAGAAGTCATTCTTGGCTCTCGTCTTCCTAAAAGGAAGGGGAGTTCAGATGACTGTCTCCACAGCTTAGGAAGCGGCGTGTGAGTTAGTCCCTGAAGATGTTTTGTGATCTAATACCTGTCATTTCATAGGAAGCGTCTAAAGGCAAAGAACCTGATGTACATTAAACAGATCCTTTATTTGCTGCAGCAGTTTGTGTCTGTGCTGGGAGGTAAGAAAATGTTCTGTCTCTGTGGATGTTTTTAGACTCGGAGCTAGTTGGTGCTTCCTCAGAGTACTGTGTCCCTGTTCCTGCTCTGCAGAGGTGAAAAGGAGCTGTTGTTGCTCACACGTAAGCTGTGACACTGGTGATTTTTTTCTCTCAGTCATTTTTTTGTACCATTGGGATGTGGCTGCCTGAACCCCTCTTTGGTTTGATAACCTGAGGAGCAGTAAATGATTGAGGTGGGGAGTGAGGAACATGGCAGATGTGACAGTGATCAGGGCAGAATAAAAATGGCACAGAATAAATCTGTCACCAGGTCACCATGTGGCAAGGCCTCTGCATATGGCAGGCATTCCTCTGCAGAAGGGATCTTTCTTGAGTAAAGTCCTTCCTTCCCACCCAGGGGAAATGCAACTGTTTGGAGCAGAAGGCTCCTGGCTGGCTGTTGCTCCTCTATCAAGCGCCCCACTTTTCCTCCCTTGTTCCTGCCAGTCCTCTCTTCCCCCGACCTGACAAAGCGCTCGTGTGAGAGAATGCAGCCTGTGCTCAGCTTCATGACTGAGGCTGCAAAAATGAGATGTGAGGTTGGCGTTAAACCCCAGGACATAAAACACGACGAGTGGCAGCCGTTAATACTGTTCTGTGTGTCGGGGCTGGGTGCAGAGCTGTCCTCGGGCTTTCCCTCCCTCCCAGGCAACTGCTGGCCCGTGCGCCTCCAGCTTGAACGTGCAGGGGAGAGAAACACGGAGCAGGGGCTGGTGTTTTTTTGGTACAGCCGCTTTACCCAGCGGTGTAGTTAATTCCTGTTTCTGTGCTGACACAATGCACCTTTCAGGTCAGTTGTTCATCTCTTGCTTAATTTTAAAACAGACCCAGTGTAAGCTTTCCTTGAATCAATTTTGTATTTTACAGGTAATGTGAACCAAAATCCTAACTCTCAGGCAATTTCAGAAACAGGTAAAAACAGAGGAAAACTTGGGGTGTTTGATTACCAAGTAGGAATATAGGTGTGGGCAATGAAGGGATGCAGATTCAGGAGCTAAATTCTTATTTTCTGCCCTCTGTTTTTCAGGGACTGTGCTAAAATCCATCAATGACTTTCTGTTTCAGAGCCAGATTGACAATATCAACCTTTTCAAGGTAGTGCAAATGTTGCCTTCTGCGAGGGCAGTGGTGGTGACTTGCTGGGCGTTATCAGGAAGTCTGAGTGAGAGCTGGAAGGAGAGTGTAGGTCCATGTGGCAGGACTTGCTTTCTGGCAGCTTCTCCCTGCTTCCCATGCCTAGATCTCCTGCTGCTGTCTGGATGGCAGTGCACTAAAGCGGGTGGCCTTGGGGTAGGGAGAAGCAACTTAGTGAATATGTGCAGGGGCTGTCTGTAGGCAGAGCAAGGCTGTAAAGGGTGAGGGGTCAGGAAACCAGACCCACCTCTCCAAGCTCCAACCACGGTACCTTGCCACAAGGGGGTCCTTCACCAGAAGCAAATGTCCTTTTCAGTAAGGGGTTGTTTGGGCAGAAACACTCGCAAAGAGCCTGGCACCTGTCCACAAGAGCTCAGCAAGAAGAGCCAGTGATATCCTTGCTGGTGAAGGACTGAGGGCAGCAGGATCACAGAAGGGATGTTAAAAGCCAATTAATACCTCTCTCCTCCTCCGACAGGTTCAGCGTTACTGTGAGAAGAGCCTCATCAGCAGGAAGGTACTTTGGGGCTTTGTACCTGGGTACCTGAGCATTCTAGGTGCTAAGAGTGCTCAAGTGCCACCTCACGTGTCGCGTTGCAAGCAGAAGATGCAGCAGCTGTGGTGGGACTCTGTCATCTCCTCCCCACTTTGCACGCAGAACGCTTCTTGCCAAAAGCACTGCATGTTACCTTTTGCTTATACTGCAGAGAAGCACACAGCGTGTCAGTGGTGCTCTGGGTGCTAATTCTGCGCTG
This sequence comes from Rhynchotus rufescens, assembly GCA_032273925.1. Classification (NCBI taxonomy): domain Eukaryota; kingdom Metazoa; phylum Chordata; class Aves; order Tinamiformes; family Tinamidae; genus Rhynchotus; species Rhynchotus rufescens. The sequence goes on from JAVCKT010004628.1 coordinate 3,181, forward strand.
CTTTGCCTCAAACCTGCCAGCCCAGTAAGCCTCAGGGCACTGCAGGAAGCAACATCAGAGGCTTGGTTTGGTTTTGATTCAGTGTGGGGACAAAAGTAAGGCTGGCAGTTCTGGGCTGTGTTCACAGGCCCTGATTTGCCCGCTTTGGGAACATCTATCAAGCTCTATCTGTGGCAGGCTAGCAAGCTTGTTTTTATTCTGTCCAACTCCTGCTGTTTGGTTTCTTAGTACCTCTGACTTTGCCTTGGCAGCTGTTTGGGTTTGTGGAGCGATACGGAGCGCCCACAGTTGTGAAGACCAACAAAGAGAAGGAGAAGTTGGCTGGTTTGCAGAACTTTCTTCTGAGCCTCCAGCAGGGCTCTGATAAAGAGGGTGAGTTCTGACAACCTCCGTATGTGCGCCCTTGTGCACCAGTAAGGGTGTGCAAAGCAGGAAGGCAGACCTGAAAAGTGAGTGACAGTGAAACTGTCTAGGGCAGCACCTGCAGTCTTTGTCAAATATATTTGATTAGATAATGTAGGCAACTGTGTTTGAACAGAAGAACCCCTTAAGTTCCCTTCCAGCCCAAATGAGGATATGATTCTGTGTTTAGGCTGTACATATTCAAGCCTTGCAGTGCTGTGATCAGCTGGCTCTGGGACCTGAGCCTGTTTGGCAATTCCAGCTATAAAATCCAAATCTTCCTTTTCTTGATTAGCAATGAAACAGAACTTGGATTCTCTCATTACTGGGTCTTAGTTCCCTACCTGTAAATGTAGAACAGGTATCATGTTCCTGAAAAGGACCCACTTGTATTTTGTGCTTACTCCCCTCCCTGCCTTTGAAAATGTGGCTTATGTTGCCTGTTCCTTCTCTCTTCTGGCCAGGTGCTCCTCAGAGCCTTCCTGTGGAGGCAGAGAGCGACCAGCTCCGATCCGCCTCTCCGCTGATGCAGATTGAAGGATTTCTCTCAGCCCTGACGAATGCAAACCAGGACGGCAGAGTCATTCTCAACAGGCAAGGTACTGGAGTGGGAGAGCTCGGAAGAGGTGAGGGAGCACTCGTCAGCAGAGTGCTCGCTGATGGTGAGGGCAGCGATCCTGGGTGAGGAGGGTCTGCAGCCAACATGCTGGGCAGGGTCTGCGGTTCCGGCTGCCTCAGTCTGTGTGAGAATTCTCGTGAACCCACAGGAGTCTTTACAAGAGCTTTGGGGCTAGGAATCAAAGGCTGCAGAGATCTCCTCCCACTTTGGATGCAGATTTTTGTCTTGCGGCTTATTGCATCTTTACAGCTCTGGGAAGGTTAGGAAGCAGGGAAGTAGCTTCCAGGTCACTGTTACCTGTCACTGCTCCTGGCAGTGCTTGAATAATAAGTTCTGGTTTTAGGAGGCTGGGAAATGCCCAGGTGCCCAGGACAGGAAGGGAATTTCTTGTATCCCTCAGATCTCAGACTGTGTCTCAATTGCTTCCTCTCTCTCTCTCTCTTTCCTTTCTCCAGGCACTGTTGGTCAGAGCAGCCTCAAATTCCTCTTGCTGAATCCAGCCGTGCACTTTGCCAAGGTGGTGAAGGAGTGCCGAGCTGTGATCATTGCCGGGGGCACCATGCAGCCGGTGAGGGACACGGACGCTACTCGAAGCTCGTAGGAGGTCTCGCTGTCACAGGCGAGCATGGAAAGACAGCGGCTTTTCTATCTGCTTCCTGTGGCACATGCAGGGAAAATCCTCTCTTAGGCAGCTTCTTATGGTCTTGGTGCAGTTTTCCTGCCTAGCTGTGCAAAAATGGTGGGGCTGCCCTTGTCAGCCTGGCTGACGCAGGTTCTTGGGCTGACGCAGGTTCTTGAGCCAACAGCTGGTTGGGACCCGCTCTAACCTTCTAAAGGGATAAGGATCCCGAAGGGACCCTGCCTTACGGGATCTTTCAGACAGATTAGGACTCCAGTGTTGCCATGGTGTAGGATCTATTTCATCATCTTCCAGTCCTTCTCCCATTGCTTTTCTGGGCCTAAGAGGGAGCATGTCCCTTGTGTACCGTTCCTAGGGGGTGTGTCACACATTCCAGTTAGCTACACTAATGCAGTTCAGCCATTCCTATTTCTGAACATGCTGAAATCTCCTCTATGTTCTTGTAGAGACCGGTGGGGAAGGATGGTACAAAGCGCAGGGTTTCGGTGAACAGTGGCATTCGTTGGCAAGACTGCTGTTCCAACAGACTGCAGCCTGAAGGAGAGGGTGTAACTGCAACCCAAGCTGTGCTCTGCACACTGTTTACAAGAACTGATCATTGGTTCTTGGGCCTAGGAAGGTCTTAACTGGAGCGTCATGGGCCAGGAGGGAATCGTTTCCAGGCACGAGGCCTGCCCTAGCATCACAGTGAGGCCTGTGGGTCTTGAAAGAGCAGCTGCTTCCTGCATTGATGTTGCCTGTTCTGCCTGGGCCAGCTTGAAGGTCCCTCCCGGGAACGTGGCCTTGCCTGAGCAGCAGGGAGCAAAGCTGGCGTTTCAGAGGGTCTTGGGGGCAGTTTGTGTCACCGGCTAAGCTGCGCCTCTGCCCGCGCAGTGCTGCAGCGGGACACGGCTGTGCCTTGCCCAGGGCACGGGCTGAGATAGGGTTTCCTGCTGCTCCACAGCACCTGGAAAACACAGGCTCAGGGTGAGGTTGCTGTGCCTGCCATGGGATCACCAGGGTAGACAGATGAGCCCTGTGCTCGGCAGCAGCCCCAGGCCACAGCTGACCTGGTGGGATTTCCACCCCCTTCCTCCTGCCGCTGCTCCTCCCCGTGCCCTGTACCTGGCTCTGCCTTTCCTCCCGCCAGCGGCCGCCATGCTGAGCTCGGCGCTGGGTGTCTGGGGATGCTGGTGCTCCAGCTCTCCTTGGCTTGTGTCCGCAGGTGTCTGACTTCCGAGAGCAGTTGCTGTGCTGCGCTGGCGTGGACCCTGCGCGGATCATGGAGTTCTCCTGTGGTGAGTGTTGCGGGGGGACTCACCACCTTGCAGTGTGGGTGTGAGTGCTGCTGGGGCTGTTTAGTCCTGGCCAGAATCGCAGGGGGCTCGGAGAGCAGCTGCCAGCAGTGGGGCGCGCAGGGCCTCGTGCACTGCAGCCCGGCGTGGCTCGTGTCGCTGCGCGCACGTGCAGCCGTCCAGCTCGCCGCATTCGTGCGCAGCCGTGACACTGACTCCCGCTGCCCGTTTTTGTCTCCAGGTCACGTGATTCCTCCAGAAAACATTTTGCCCTTGATCCTCTGCAGTGGCCCTTCCAACCAGCAGCTGGAGTTCACCTACCAGACGAGAGACCTGCCCCAAATGGTGTGTTTGCCCTTCGTGTCCTGTGTCATCAGATGCCACAAGAGAGGCAACCTGGGCGATTCGGGGCAGGCCTGATGCCAAGATGAGCAGCAGGGGGGAGTGGAGCTGCCCGCTCTGCACTTGCTGTTGCAGACTGGGGAGACGAGTGTTTCCTGCTGGCTCTGCCGAGGTCAGAGCTCCATCTCCAACTGCTGCGTGCTTTGAAGGGGGCTCTGTCACTCAGCCCTGCAGAGCAGCCTGCCAGTGAGACAGGTGGCAGATGTTTCTGCAGTTTCCCCCATTTCTCTCTCCGGGGTGACCAGTAAGCGCCTGGCATTGGATGCTGGGTCTGCTCTGTCCCCTCCAGATGTGGGGAGCAAACGAGCAGGTCTGTTCCAGGGTGGCAATTCCCATCCATTAGGCAAAGGACATAAGCATTCCTTCCCTGAGGGACCACTGCTTCCCAACAGTAATGGACTGTGGCTTGCAAGAGGCTGAACAGTGGATGCCTTGTTGGCCATTCCCAGCTTCCCTGGAGGACTCCCTTAGGCTGTGCACATCTCCCCACCTTTTCTTTCGCCAAGGGGAGAGGTGTTCCCCGGGCGGCACAGCAGCTGGAGCTGCTGGGAGCTCTCTGTGCTCTTGTGTCTCGTGCAGATGGACGAGATGGGCCGGATCCTGTGCAACGTGTGCAACGTGGTGCCCGGCGGCATCGTGTGCTTCTTCCCCTCCTACGAGTACGAGCGGCAGGTGTGCGCGCGCTGGGAGCAGACCGGGCTGCTCGCCCGCCTGGCAACCAGAAAGAAGGTAACTGTGCAGCCAGGGGCAGGTATGCGGGGCACACTTGGTACTGCTTTTAAAGGGAGGCTTCACAAGTCGCACAATTATCTCTGCATTACAGGCCTCTCTCACTGAGCTCTTCTCATACTCTGCACAGCAGAGCAGAGCGGATGTTTATCTAGCCAGTCCCTCCAGTAATGAATAAATGATGCTTCCCAGGCAGCTGATCACTGAGCTGGGATCTAAATTAGATTAAACGCTGCTATAGATTCTGTAAGTGCTCAGACTGTGTGGTGGACACGGAGGGAAGCAGCCCTCCTCTTTCACAACCTCCAGGCTTGTTCCCCTGTGCCTTGGGTAGGTGTACAGGTTGGGCTCTCTTATTTTTTTCGCAGGCTTTGAAAGTGTAGAGTTGAAAACTGTGGTCTTGCCTGTGCAACCTTGACTGAGGTGTCTGACCCTTCTGCCTCCCTGCAAGGTGGCAGCAGTGACCCCTGTGTAAGCTTCTGAAAGACTTCTGAAAGATTTCCTGCAAGTGTGAAATCTTTGCACTGTTTGTCACGAGTATTTGAAGGTTGGATAGTGAAGTTTGGGCAGCTTGGTTGTCTTGGACAGATCTTGGATCATGTGCCAGGAAAAAAACAGAAACGGAGATGCTACTGCTGTGACTTCTGTTTACCAGAAGCTAAAGAGCTTACCAGGTGGTTCACAAGGTGTTTCACAGCCCAGGTGTTTCACGGCCTTGATGCTGGTATTCTGGCACACAGATCTGCCTGCTGTGTTTGCTCCTTTTTGTTTGTATATTTGTAAATTGTATATTTGTTTTTTGGTGGATCACTACAGTTCAACTTTTCTGCATATTTTTACAAGTAACACTGACAGTGAGCTGTCAGGGCCTGGCTAGCATTCCCAAGGCTTTATGCCACATTCATGCAACTTGCTATACCTTTCAATACTCATTTGCTCTAGTTTGGCCTTTGCAGTCTCCATCAAACTGAGTAAGTGTTAGCAAAGCCTCTGCTGAAGTGTAGCGAGAGTGACTTTCAGCTGCCTACACACCAGATCATATCAGAGAGGGAGGTTAAAGTCTTTCTGCAGGTGGCTGTGGTGAGATCACACTGAGATTATATATACATTACAAAGGGAGGATTAATTTAAACCAGAGGCTTAAATAGCTACTGTTAAATGGTCTTGGCTTACATTTGTACTTAACAGTTATTTTTCCTACTGAAAGCTTGATTCTGGCTGGTTAAAACTCACGTTGCTTCTTGCTAACCAAAAGGAAACATATCTTTTAGGTTCTTTACTGTCACAGATAGGAAAGATGTTGCACTTGTTTTTTACTAGAGGGAAAAAAAAGCTTGTGATTTTTGGTCAAGATGCAGCACCTATCAAAAAGTAGCTCAGTTAATTGCAGGGTTTTCAGTAACTTGAAATATCGAATACTGGGAAATACTTTTCAGTGTATTTTCTCTCTCTAGAGAGAGAAAGTCCTAACTGCTTCACTAAGCAAGAGGAATTATTACCTGGAAATAGTTGGGGATTTGGAATTTGATCTTTTCAGTGTCACCAAAAGGTTTTGAAGCCCGAGGGTCCCCCTATGTCTCTGTTCTTAAACGGAGGCAGCCCAGGGTGCCTTCCTGCCTTCCAGCACATGCAGCATTTTTAATTTCTTATGGACTCAGGCAAGTCAACCTGAGATGAAGGGGAACGTTTGGTGCTGCTGCTGCTCCCTTCAGAGCCCAAGGGAAAGATGTCACTGTGGGCACGCAGGGCTTTTCCAGGGTGCTGGCTAAGCTGTGTGGGAAGGCTGTGTGTGTCCTTCCCCCATCTGCCTACCCTGTGGTGTTTAATGGAACGGAATAAGCATTTTGTTTTTAATTTGTCTGTTTGTTGCTATTGCTGTAACTAACACGCTCACCTTTGACAGCTCTTTCAGGAGCCTAAGAAGGCCAACCAGGTGGACCAGGTGCTTGTGGAATATGCCAAGTGCATAAAGGTAAGCAGCCTGCTGGGAATGATGCATCCCAGCTCTCTCTAGGATTGTCCTTTTTTAACAAGGAAACAAGCCTCTAAGAAGGGAAGGGAAGGGGGATTCTCATCCACATGTGTCAGTGTTTCTGAAGCACAAAGTCTTCCCAGTTCTGGTTGAATGTGTTGGTTCCTGTCCTGCAGCGCTGCAGCCATGTGGGAGGCCAGATGACCGGAGCCCTCCTGTTTTCTGTAGTTGGAGGGAAAATGAGTGAAGGCATCAACTTCTCTGATGAGCTGGGCAGGTAAGAGGGCTGCTCCAGTGGGCACTGGGGTGAGGCTGTGCCTCCAAGCAGGATGGAGGGACTGGTACTTGTGTGAATAGAAAACCCTGGGGAGCGTGTGACTTGGCTGAGACTTAAGCTAACAGGACCAAGCCTGTGGGGTCGTGCAGAACTGCTGCTTAGTGACTTGTCCAGGGTATTGTCGTGAGGGTAACGCAGTTGGGCTTGCTGTGCTGCGTAACAACTCCTTGTCCTGGCACCCTGAATCCCGCAGCAGCCTCCAGCTCAGTACGTGCTTGTCAAACTGCTGTGCTTTATTGCTGCCTTTGGTTTTCAGGGCTGGCTGCCTTTCAGGGGTGCAGTGACCTCACTAATTTATCTTGCTGTTGGCAAAGTGCTGTAGCAGGGGACATGTAAATAATGCATCTTCCCTTGCCCCGTGCAGGTGTGTGATCATGGTGGGCATGCCTTACCCCAACATTAAAGCTCCAGAGCTCCAGGAAAAAATGGCTTGGCTTGACAAAACAATGGTAAAAGGGAGACTTAGACCTCCATTTCTCTCATTTTGCTTTTAGTAGCAGAACTGTGTGTCCCTTCTGGCGTGGGAGCCCGAGGCGGGCCTGGAGGGATTCTGTGCAGGTAGAGCTGGCACCAAGCACCAGAAGCACCACAGGGACCCTCAGCACTGGGAGTACAAAGGCCTTTCAGTCCAAACAGGGAGTAGGGGGAGTGGAGGCTGCAAATCAGGGTCACTTCTCTTGGCTGGCCCACCAGCACTGCTCTACCTGGGCAGCTACAAAAGTCTGGGTCACTGGGACAAGGGTTCTGCCTTCAAGGCCTTGGGCTGCCTCTTTGGGAACACTCCAGATAAGTTTGCTAACTGCAGCATCTCCTCTCTTCCTTCCTACCCTCCACTTGGGGTCTGCGTAGCTACCTGTGCTCTCTGCAAGGATAAAAGTACCTGGTCCTTCAAGAAGCCTTGCAGCTTGGCTTTACATCTGCCTCATCTTCAGTGTTTTTCTCTTCTAGCCAAGAGCTGCTGGCCAGGCTCCGAGCAGAGTGCTGATTGAAAACCTGTGCATGAAGGCAGTAAACCAGTCTATAGGTAACATGTCCTTCCTGGGGCAGGAGCCAGCACTGGGGGGACAAAATGTACCTGCCCTGGTGCAGGAGCGCGGAGGGCAAGGAGGCTTCATGGAGTCACTTGAGGCATGGAAGAGGGGAAGGGAACTGTACTTGCTGGAGAACAGAACCATGCCTGAGCACATTTGTTTGCTGTGTTTGGGCACTGCCAGGGAGAGCCATTCGCCACCAGCGGGACTTTGCCAGCATCCTGCTCCTGGACCACAGGTACGCACGCCCTGCCATCCTTAATAAGCTGCCGCAGTGGATCAAGGAGAGAACCCAGGTTAAAGCTGCCTTTGGATCAGCATTTGCAGAGTTGAGAAAGGTCAGAGCTTGTATCTTATCCTATGTACTGCTATGGAAACTATCCCCAGTATTCCTGGGGCTCATCCAACCCCTCACACTAGCCCTTAGGTGTAAGGGCAGGCTCAAGCTGTCATTTTTCTTCTGTTCCTAGTTCCATCGAGCAAAGTTGGACACTTCATGAACAAGACCATAGGACACGCTTGTAGGTCAGCTCTCTGCAAGCTACTGCTTTTGAGGAACAGCTGATTGATTGCTACTTTTCTGCACTACAGATTTTGTGAATCTCCTCTTTTGCCTCCTTTGTGGATGGTTTTTGTTCAGTATCTGAGCACTGTGGTGGTGAGACCTGCATGTTCAGCACCATAACCTGCAGGGACACCAGTGAAGGCAGCAGCTGCAAGTTGTTTATAACTGTTCAGGTTTCATTTAAACTGATTAAACATTTTCAATCCAGACACTTAAGTAAGTGTGAGCACACTTTAATTATTATTTTGATGGAACCCATGTGCTTTTTAACTTCAACCACCAGGATTAGGGGGGGGCTTGCTGACCAGTGAAAGCAAAGCTTTTCCACAAGAATTTTGAATTAACAGGCCCTTAACTTGTGTCATTAAAGATCACCCAGGCAGAAGAGCAAGCTTGGTGTACCATCTCTATCCTCTTCTCTCCAGCTTGCTTCAAGCAGTTGATAAGTTCAGGCCAGACTCCTTTCAAGGGACGCAAGGATATGGCCACAATGCGCTGCATTACTTCTCCTCTGTTCCTGCTTAATCCTAGGATTATGATCTTTTATCACTTTCTTATGGCACAGGCTTTTTGAGTTAAAATGTAAACTTGCAGTGGAAAATGATCTTTATTTATTTATTTTATTTTTTTAGTGTAACAGGCCTGACATTCTGCCCTAAGTCCTGGGTCAGGGGTAGAGGGCAGTGTTGCCAGCCCATGGCCCTCCCCCACTCTTAGTCATCAGGACCAAGCACCTTCAAGTGCTGCTTTGGCTCCTTGGTCGATTCAGGGGCTCTTTCGGCTCTTCTCAGTGCAATAAGCACTTTTAGTTAGCCACAGTGTAGGTTAACAAGCCCCCCCCCAGCAGTGAAATGTTGTCGCTGCCCCTCCTGCCCCTTCATTGAGCCCCAGCCCGAGGGCCAGATACTGCTTTAAGGCCCATAGCAGCAGCAGCCGGAGTGAGCCAAGCCTGCTGGAAACAGCCCCTGGTTCAGGTGCTCGGGCACAGGAGCTGGTGGCAGGCTGGCCCCAGCCCGAGAGGGGAAGGGGCAGTTGGACCCTCCCTTAAGCCACACTTAATTGAAAACCGTTCTCCTCCCAGAAAGAAGGCTCCAGGCTCCTGCTTTCTTGAGTTTTATTGCATTTTTTCCAGAAACCAACTGAACTGCCACAAGCCAAGTACAAAGATAATTAAGGGGAGAGGCACAAGCCCCCGAAGGGGAAGAGGGCCATACACACACACACACACACACACACACACACACACACACACGCAGTCTTCATGTCCTGCTCCTTTTCAGCAATTCACATGCAGCAATACCCAGGCAACCACAAGCTTCAGCAAGCAAACAGCATGGAGATAGATGAGGCTGAGGCTGTTTGCCTGCAAGAGCTGCTCTTGCAGTCATCACCGATCGTGTTAGGAAAGACTGAGGGCCCCTTAAATCAGGAGAGATGCTAGTTCTGATCCTCTGAGCACAAGCCACCTCGCTGCCCTGCAGCTAAGGCAAGATTTACTGAGCCCCTGCGAGCAGCAGCAGCAGCACACGATGAACGTAGTGCTGGGGGTGAGGAAGAGCAACCAGAGCAGAAGTAACACTCCTTGATAACTATGTGGAGCAGCCGTTCGCTCCTGCTGCTGCCACTCAGCTTTAAGAGGAAATGACAGGGTCTGTCTGCCAGGCCCGTGCCCACCCTCTGGGGGATATTTCCAGTATTTCCAGGGGCTGGTCTGCCTCAGAGGTGCTTAGTTCAAGAGTCACAGGACTCACGCTGAGAGATTATGCACAACTGCTACATCTATGACTCCCAGTCATCCTCATCTTCCTCACCTGGGGGCTGCTGCGGGGGTGGAAGCGGGGGTATGGAGTCTGACATACGAGCAAAGGCACCAGCAGGACTTCCAGGAGCATCGGGATTTCCTGAGGCTCCTGGCCCTTTCCCTGAAATACCTAGGAGGGGAAAGAAAAGCAGGAGTAAGTCACACTTGGACACTGCAGAACAAAATAGGTCAGCAAGACTCATGGGGTTTTCCCTCAGCCAAATGCTACTTCAGCACCCAGGGCACTGGCCACTGAGCTGAGAACAAGCTTAAATCGCCCCCCAGCACTGCTCAAGAGCTCGCTGAGCTTAACCTCACCTGCACGAGCCTCCCGCGCCACAGCAGGCCCCAAGGGAGCAGCACTAGGCCCAGAGGCACCAGGGAGCTGCCCAGGACTTCATGGTGATGCAGGTGCCTTGATGAACAAGGGAGCTGTCCCCCAGCAGGATGCCACTGTCCCTGCCCCACCTGCTGAGCTCGCTCAATGGCAGTTTTCACAGCCCCTCAGCTGCACAAACTCTAGTTCTCCAGCTGGGTTTGACTTGGAAACCCTGGATGTCCCTGGGAAGGCTCCCAGCCACCACGTGGCACATGAGGCTGGGGAAATGTCTGTTCCTAAACTAGGGCAGCAGCTGATATCCAGGTGAAGCTGCCAAGGGATGCTAGAGGGGAGGAGCAGCCCACTCTACCAAGCAGTACCTTTGCGCCTCAGCACCAGCTTGTTAAAGAGGTCTGACATCAAGTCTCCACCTTGTCCCGTAGCTCTCACTGAAACAAAGCAAAATACCATGAATCAGAGCAGAAGAGAGGCAGCTTGACCCCAGCACTAAGGGGAACGTGTTCTGTACTGATTTCAGGGTGAAGAAGCAATGGCACCCTCCAGTTTTGCTTCGGAGTGCTAACCTCTCACTACAGCTGTTTTGCCTCGGGAAGCAGCAGGCATGACAGGGAAACTGCACCCCTCTAGGGAAAGCCAAGCATCAGACCTGTCCGTGAGCAGGAAAGGTTCCTGCCAAATCAGCTAGGTCAATAACGCCAAGGAGCTACCTAAACCAGTGCACGCAAACCAGCTCAGCAGTGAGGCCCTCTTGGACCAAAGCTTCCCCTCAAGCTCTCCTTTCAGCACCTGTCTCCACACAGCACATATGAAACATCTAACCATGCCCAGAGACAGGACAGGTTCCCTCTGGAAAACCCTTGGCTCTTGGCTTGTCCTTCTGTCAGACCTCCCCAAACAGGCTGTTTCAGCACCTTGTTCTTGTTCCTTCTGCTTCTTCTTCTCCAGCTTCCTCTCCTTGACGCTGCGCAGGTTGGCCTTGCCAATGCCCCCGGCCTGGCGGATGGACTCCAGGAGGCTGGCGCGCCCGCTCGAGGGGTTCACCACCTCCTTTGGGGCTCCCTGCACCACAGCTGCAGCGACAGGAAGAAGAGACATCAGCCCTGGGCTGCATGCAGGCTATGGCACCAGCCAAATCCCCATGCAAAAGGCTGCTCCAGCTCCCTGTCCACCTCAGGGATAGCAGCCCTGCCACCGGGGGACCCAACGCCTGCAGCTCCCAGCAGGAAGGGGCAGCTTTCTGAGCATGGCCCCCCTCGCCTCCGCTGGCCCAGGGCACGGAGCAGCGGGTGGGTGCTGGGCATGGGAATGGACTGTGGCAGCGAGGCCGAGAGGTGCAGCCCTCACCTGCGGGCACCGTCTCGCCGCTCTCCTCCCGCGCTGGCCAGGCCGCCCCGGAGGGCGCCGCGGGCTGGGGCAGGGGCGGCGGGGGCGGCGCAGCCGTGGGTGCCACCGGGGGTGGCGGTGGTGGAGGTGGCGGTGGTGGAGGTGGCAATAGCCCAGCATCCTGAAGGTCTGAAAGAGGAAAGAAGTCGCACACGATTAATCCTGGAGGATACCGTGCCAGGAGCTCGAGCTCCAAGCTCCACGGTAGCAGGGAAGAGGCCTCAGCACTCCAAACGTGCAGAGCGCTGCCCTCCTGGACGGCAGCTCTCACAGCAGGCAGGGCTTTCTGCTCTTCCCTGAGCCCTGGGAAGGGGGATTGGAGGTACCTGGCTGCGAAGGCTCCGCTGACTCCGTGTGGAAGGTAGGCAGCTCCGGAATAGCGCTGCCCGGGGCGGACGGCGCGATGCCCGGCCCCAGGTCAGCGCTGTACATGAGGTCTGCAGCTATGCCCGGCAGGTCTGGCAGGTAGGATGGCACATCGATCTCAGGCACCTGGCCCAAATCTGGCACGTAGAAGTAGTTTTCAGCCACCTAAAGGAGATCCCAAGTAAAAAGACAAGGTGACACTTAGGCACTTGCTGTCCCTTGCAGCAAGCAGGGCGTTGCAAAGAACAGCCTGGGTTGCAGTCAAGAGCTGGGCTCATGTGCACTGGTGCAGGGCCAGCTCCTCAGCTGGTCATGCAGGCCTGTGCTCTTGCCTGGGCCAGCTCCCTAGGCCTTGAGCTTGTTCCTGCAGAACAGGCGAGGCAAAGGCTGCAGGAGCAGTGAGGTGCAGCCAAGACCTGGTTCCTGCAAGGAAGCCTCACTCCCTCCCAGACCAGGACTTGAAGCACAGAAACTGGGGCATGATTCCTTGGGCAAACAAAGTGCCCCACAGCCCTATGATGGGCAATTGCCCTACCTGCTCTCTCCCTACCTGCCCCACAGAAGCCCTCCTCTCCCCTCAGGGCTGAGCACAATCCTTCTCCCCCTTCCCCACAGCTACATCTCACCTGCCGGTCCAGCTGTCCTCTCTCAGTGATGGAGAGAGGAGCATCAAAGAGCTTCTCTTCTGTCTCCGTTTCCAGAGCCACATGGGTCTTGGTCACTGCTCCAGCCAGAGGATCCAGGAACACATACTTCTTGTACCTGGGGTGCAGAGGAAGCGATGCCATGCCCAGAGGCAAGGCCAGGATAAGCACTGCCAAGGTGAGCCTGGAGGTGACTGGCTCACCCATGGAGGTGGCACAGGGCTGTCCCTTACACCTTGCACATCCTGGCCTCACTCTGGCTCTCCTCTCAGTAGCTAGGAGCTCCCCAGCTCCCCTCCACACTGCAGCCCAGCTGTGGAGCCATCGCTCCCTGGCTCTATCCCCTTTCTCCTCAGCCTGGCACAAGCCCATGCAGCAGCCTGCCCCAGTTGCTCCTGGTGACGTGATGTTGAAGAGACAGCAGCAAAAATGGGGTGAAAGGAGAAAACTGAGGAAGGGAGTGAAGAGGAGGTTCAGTAGGTAAAAGCTCAAGGGGGATGAACATAAAGCAGCTCTTCAGTATGGGCAGGAAGAAGCGTGAAGCAAAGCCCAACAGGAAGGGGATCTGCAGGGGACATTAAAGTGCCCCTGGGAGTTACCACCTATGAGGTACAGCACCTAGACAGACACATATGGCAGGGAAGGGCAGGACAACAGCCCTCTAGGCAGGAAAAAGTATACAAGAATGAAAGGAAAAACTGAGAAACGGAATCACAGACAGGAAGCACAAAGCTGAGAAGCAGGTGAGTGGAGAACAGATACAGACAAGAAAAACCTCCTTCCACCTCAGTGATGGAAGGGAAAAGAAGGGAAGGGTTGCTAGCCAGAAGCCAGAGGAGAGGTACCCAACCCTGTCTCGCTGGGAGCCTGGTCTGCAAGGTTCCCGGGCAGGCAGGCAAGCAGCTACTGCTGTCCCTAGGGAGGGCAGAGCTCCTCTGAACCGTGCAGGGGTGGGTGAGCAGCGGGGCACTGCTCCGTCTCTCACAGGTTCTCCGTGGTGTTGAAGAGCAGCAGGGAGCTGAGGGAGCTGATGTTCCTGGGGAGGCTGCCAAGACCTTCTTCCGCATCATCCTCCTGGTGAATTTTGGTGCTTACGCACACAGGGAAGTACTTGAGCTTCTCCTGCAGGAAGAGAGATCACAGGTAGTAAGAGACCAACGAGGCAGGGCAACAGCCCTCCCCAGCCACCACGGCCCGCACTGCTGGATCCACTGCATGGTCTGGGAATGCTCCTGCTCCCGCTCTGAGCAGAGGGCACACAGAGAGCATCTCAGTCCCAGAAGCATGCCAAATCCCCACGCTTCGTGCTCATGGCACGTGCTGTCAGATGGACATCCTCAACAGCTGCTTCCGGACCAGGACCCACCAGAGCGAAGCAAGCAAGGAGGCTCTAGAGCTGGAGAATGGGCATCACTGTCCGCAAAGCTGTTTGCCACAGTGTCTCCACGTGGGATATTCTAGAGCATTTACAGGCATCCAAGGCTCCCCCAAACATCTACACTGCCCCCCTTCTGCTGCCTTCAGCTGGTATTTTAGAGATGTGATCCCACCTGCGGGGTATGCAGGAAGGGTGAAGGAAAAAGCAGTTAGGCCAGAAGAGAGCTGCTCTCCACAAAGGATCGGGCAGACAGGAACGTGCAGGGCAGAATGTATGCCAGATGGCTCTGCAAAGCCCGAGGGGTTTGCAGGAGTTTTCAACTCTAATGAACTGAAATCTCCTCTCTCTCAGTTCTAAAACTTCATGCATAATATATAGAACTCCCTTTAGAAAGGGACTTATTACATCTGAGCTGCTTGACTTTTATAGAGCACAGGAATTGTCACCCTGGATCAGAGTATCTGGCCAGCACAGCAGCACCTGCTGCCAGATGGACGGGAGATGCTGCTCTGTGCCCACAGCAAATCTTGCTCTGTGCACCACACTAGAGGAAGAAGATTTAGCTCCTGAACCCAGAGACAGACTGATCTTCAGAACCTAAGAAACCACAAACTCCAGGGGGGTCATCCCAGATCCCTTCCTGCTCCATTCCTCAGCCTTTCCCAGTTCCTCTGTGCTTCCGTATCTGAGAAACTGGAGTAAGCAGCAGCCTCGCAGCTCCAAGGTGGTAAATCCTCAAACCACAAGACGCAGAGTGCCCCCTGAGACAATCTGTCCACTTTTACACTTTCCTTCCACCACCAGGTGATGACCAAATGGGCCACTTCAAACACTGTCCACAGTACAGATGCCTCTGTACTTCCAGCATCTCTACTTTCCCCGTACCAGTGCCAGGAATGGAACAGAGACAGTGCTGCTGGTTCAGTTTAACAGCGGGGTTCAGCAACACCAGCAGTTTCTGCTGAGTGACATTTCCAGCTTGTATTTGGTAACCAGAGATCCTGGGAAATGGCTTAGTCACAGCTCAGTTAATCCACTAAGCGTCTGTATGGTGCTCTGAGCTCATCAAGTGCTGTAAGAAAAGACCGAGGAGGTTTTGATTTTTGTTTTAGTAATGAGCTCTAACTTGTGAAAAATACACTCAAATTAACATCTTGAATTTCTGCAGCGGCAGCAGCAAGTAGCCCAAAATACACAGATTGTTATTTGGAGACTTTAGCGGCAAAGATTCAGAAATACTGATTCTTTTGATCATTAATATTCATTTCCTAATGTTTAATTTTTAAGCATGAGGGAGTACTGACACTTCTGCTAGAATTGTTCACACACACTTAGCCCTAGAGCCATATTTTTTTTTCTAATTCTCTCCTTGCAGATTTCAATTAGTATTGGAGGGACTGCGTGCCAGGAAGCAGGGAGTGAGACACCAGCATCACCTACCTTTACTTATAAGACTAATTTAAAGCAGCTACAAAAGCACTAAGTATTACTCTGTACACGAGGTTCAACAGCATCTTTTTCATATAAATGTTACCAAAGTACTAGTCTTACTCAAATACCTGCTTGTTTTGAAAATCAGAATAGCTGTGTACCATCAGTATCAGCGGAACGAGAGTGCCCCAAGTTAACACATCAGTTAGAAATGTGCTTTCTACTAGCAACACCATACACCCCAAGCCAAGGGTTCAGCACCTTCAATATACTGGTGCTGTGGGGACTGCCGAGGGCTCAACACCTCACAGAGTTGGTGCTTCAGCAATCGGCAGGATCACATCCTTTCATGTGCTGCATGTACAGGCACACACACACACATATATATATAGATATTTAATCTTTGTCTCTTATTTAAGTCACCTTGGTTCTCAAATGTAAACATTCACTCTTGTTTGAGTTTGGGTGACATATCTGTAACCCTGTTCCCTCTCATGCTAACAGAGTGCTGAGACAAGACAGACACTTGAGGATTAGAATCATAGAATCCTTAAAGTTGGAAGGGACCTCTAGAGGTCATCTAGTCCAACCTCCAAAGTTGGAAGTACCAGAAAGCTGGTTCAGCGTCCCCAGACCCATCACAAACTCTGAAAGAGGCAGAATTCATAAGGATGCATTAATATTTCAGCAACTATCCAGATTTGATGGATTGTAAGTTTTGCTTGGACCTTTTCCAAACCCCAGACATAAGGGACCATGTCTCCCATATCCCATTGAAACCTTCCACCTCTCCCAGTCGCCACAGAGATAGCTACAGCCCTCAAGAACAGCTCCCCCAGCATCTGAAAAGCCCAGCAAAGCTACAGACTACTGAAAGCTACAGGCTACAGAATCACAGACTGGTTGAGGTGGGAAGGGACCTCTAGAGATCATCTAGCCCAACCTCCCTGCTCCAGAGCACAGGGCGGCATCCAGGCGGGTTTGGACGACCTCCAGAGAAGGAGACTTCACAGCCTCTCTGGGCAGCCTGTTCCACTGCTCTGTCACCCGCACAGTAAAGAAGTTCTTCCTCACATGCAGATGGAACTTCCTGTGTTGCAACTTATACCCATTTCTCCTTGTCCTATCACTCACCACTGACCTGCAGTTCAGAGTAGAACCCTGAGCATCCAGCACAGGCCACTGTGACTGCAGCCAGCAAAGAGGTCCTTGTTAGAGGTGGAAACAGGCTGACAGCCTCTGTTGAAAGCCCTGAGTAACTGAGGAGAGCTTAAATGCAAACATGAGACTTCCCTCTGCTTGCTGCCCAGCAGCACTGCTCCAGCCGCGCTCCCAGAGAAGAGCCGCATTCGAGGGAGGCAGGAGCAACAAGACCACTCTGTGACGCTGGTGAGGAGGGAGAAGCCAACAAGGCCGGAGACCCACGAGAGCTCTCCAGTCCCCAGGGAGAAGGCAGGGAGCAGTCATGGCAGGAGAGGGAGAAATTCTGCAGGCCCCATGGGATGGACGGCAAAGGCAGCTCTGCTCGCGAGGGGCAGGATTGGGCAGTGGCAGACAGATGGCAGGGGATGTGAAAGAGATGGCATCAGAGATAGGCAGGATGGGCTCAGCAGAGCAGAGTGGGCAGAGCCTGCAGGGACAGCCGAGCAGCTGAACGTGGACATCTTCTGCTGTTTTGGGGCTCTACTTCTCACCAGCTGATCCGCTGCCCAAGGCCCGCACAGGCCCTCACTGTGCAGCAGTCCCAGCACCTCCCTCACCCCGTTCCCAGGTACCTCTGCTTCCCTGGGCTCTCCGAGCGGCTGGAGCCCCCCGCCCAAGGGCAGGGCTGAAACGGCTCTGCCCCAGCTGGGCAGCAGTGGCTCCCATGCTGCCGAGCCCTGGGGCTACTGCCAGGCCTCACAAGCTCCACTGCGGTCGGCCTGCTGGCCATCTGGCCTGCAACCCCACGTTCCTGGCCCCGCTGAAATATTCATAACTCCCTTACTGTAGAGAGGCCTCAACTCCATTAAAAACTCAGGAAAGTTCTGTGCTATCAATTATTCAGTGGCAGCTTTATTTTTGGGCCCAGGCATACAAGGATGAGATGGGAAGTCTCTGTAGGGGTGGAAAGTAGGGAAGCTGTCCATCTGAGCGTGCCACGAAGAGCCCATCTGCTACACCTGGCCCTGCATGCACACAGCATCTTTGGAACACGACTCTTCCTCCAACGCTGGTAAGGGAGCACTGACCCAAATTGGAGAGTCCCTTGGCAGCATCTCTTGCAAAACTCACCACTTCTCAGACCTTAAGAGGAGCCTGTCACTCAATCCATAGGCTAAAGGGGCACTCAATAGTTTAGCTTCTCCTTCAGCAACGCCAGTTACATTCATATGCTACAGGATCACCTAGAAGACCCAAACGTGCTGAATAGCGACAGCTTCAGGCCTTACTTGAAGGGCTTGTAACCTACAACAGCTGAAGGCACGGGACAAGGAAGCAGAAACAGGATGCAAAAAAGCAAAATGATCTTGCTACATCCTCACGTGTCACAAAACTGAGCTTGGAAGCAGTTACCCAAGCGTAATGGTTTTCTGGGACAGGAAAAATGCTCTGGTGCCTCTTTTTTCTCCACACAAGTATTTTTATTTTTCCTTCTCGTCACTGGTGTGTACCAGAGCCTTCAGAAGCTATTTCTCAGACAAGTATCAGCCTGATCCCAGCTGCCTCGCTATGCACAGGCAAAGTCTCGAGGAGGGGCGGCAGCAGCCACTAGCACTCCTGCAGGAAACTGCCACATGCAGGAAAACAAGAACTTCCTTCAGCAGCCAGCAGGCTCCCAGCCTCACCAGTCCCCATAACCAAGGCCTTGTGCTGACACAGGCCTCAACACAGGAGCTCTGTGAGCTTCAGAGCCCATTCTCACACTCCCTTGTGGGTCACACTGATAATGCAAGACACGCTCTGCTCTCAGTCTGTGTCCTAAAGCCCTCGTCTACTTCATCCAAGAAACTCACAGCTTCCCACTTTTCCTTTAATCATCTCACAGTCTGTTCTCTTCCTTACCTGCAGCGATTTTTCATCCAGCGTTCGGTGTTTGCTCTGAATCTTGTGTTTTGGCCATTTCTGTTTAGCTGGGTCCTCTGCGCCAGCAAAAATTGAGCTGTACTCCTGCAAGCGCTCGGGGGCAGGATACTTGGCACTGGAAAACACCTGAAGGGAGACAAGGAGGAAGTGAAAAAAAATCCTCAACAACTAAGCAATCCTACACTACATAAACACAAAGAGCCTAACAAGGCACACAGCCTGCAAGCAGGAACAGACAGCCTTGCTTTGGAGTTAAGAGGCTGATAAGGGTCATCTGCATGGACCTGGTCACACATGCGCTCTCACTTCTGAAAATTCACGTGCCATAACCTCTCTTTAGAGAAATACTAGGTAAAACTAGAGAAATACAGGCAAAAATGCTTCCACTGACAAGTAGAGAAGCGCAGAACCTGTAATAAATGGAGCAGGAAAGGGGAAAGGAAGATTTCCCCCAAAATTTTACATGGTTCAACAGGAGTAGCATGTGCTGAAGGGAAGGCTCTCCAGCAGCACCTTCCATGCAAATAGCCAGAAGGTTGAGAGACTGAATTGAGAGTGTGTTGGGCTTAGCACAACACATGACTTCTCTTTTCTCAAAAATCTGTTTGGGTAACATATATAGGCCTTTTAGGTCTGGCAGATGTGCAGTTCATGGATCAAAAAAATCATCAGTGGGCCAAGACTCAGTCATGGCTCCTGCTCAGCAGCAAGGCAAGGCAGACAGAGGTGAGCAGTTGCAAGGGGGAAAGCCAAGTGCCTGCTCTGCAGAGCTCCCAAGAGAAGCAGGGAGAGGAGGTATTAGGGAGGCCACAGTCTTCAGAGGCTCTGTCAGCCGTGGTCACTACCTTAATGGCCTTCTTGCTGCCCTTTATCTTCTCAATCTTGGCCTGGGCGAGCGTGACTCTCTCGCCGATGGTCTGCAGCTGTGTCCGGCTGGCCTCCACGCGCTGAGAGATCCTGCGGAGAAGCACCTTGCGTAAGCGGGACAATCCAGAGCCAAAGGGTTTTATGTAACAGCCAGGACCGAGGCCTGAGAGGAAGGATGTGAATCTCAGCGGTCTGGAGTGTTTCACAGGGTAAGAATAGCGCTGGTTGAGATGCTCTCATCTTGGTCGCACTGAGCCTGTGACGGGCAGCACAACATTCCCCTCGCTGTCTGCGTCAAGGCAGAGAAAGTTGGAAAGCTATAAGCAGTATATCGTGTATATTGCTAACAAGAAGGCCCAGTTAGTATCATCTGCCAACGTATTTTTAATAGAAGTCATCTTTTAAAAGGTGACACCAGGTGCAGACATCAACACCTGGTTAACTACAGAGCTGCCTGCTTGGGAAGGACCTTTCTTCCCCTCATGTAACTCGTAGGTGCTCCCTAGCTGCAAGCTCAGACTCCCAGTTGCTCTGAATCTGCACCCCTCTCAATACAAACAGCACAGAATACTTTTTAGCTACCTGATCGATCACACAAGCTGGTACTCACTTAATAACATTTTGCAGGAATTAGGTCCAGAGGATCTCCTAATGTATATAAAAATCAATTGCAGGTATTACCTTTAAATTTCAAAGGTACCTCTTGGCTTTGAAGTAGTGAGCCCCCATTTTCTTTATTCTATCTGTATAATTCCTTCTAGCAATCAATCTGACACCAGCAGTGATGCATGATTCCTGTTTTCAAGCTGTACCAAACCTGTCTTTTCAAGTATTTTCACTTGGTAAAACACTTCCATTATTACAGTAAAAAAGAGGCTCTACTAAAGGGCCCTCTTTGATTGTATGTAGCTGGGAAAAAAAGTGGCCAGCAGCCTATTCACCTGGAGCTGCCTGAGCGGGATACAATTTCTTGCTCTAGATCAGCCAGAAGTGCTATTGTTTGTTTATAACCACACTTTCCTCTCTCTGGAGACATGAGAGCCCCCTTTTAAGCATATAACAGGAAAACAAGTTTCTACTTCACTGTTTTTGGAGTGGGAGATGAGCAAAATCACACTTCACACGATCCCGCCTCACAGTGTTCTCCATTTCTCCATCCTTTTATTCTAAATATGTCCTAACAGCTTATACTTTGCACCAACACAAGTCTGCTCATGATTCCCTTCCCACACCCTCCCCCTGTCTTAGCAGGGTAGGTCCCCACACACTCGATGGCCTCTCAGAATCATTTAAGTTGTTCCTTTCAGCGCCGTTTCCGAGCACTTGTCTGCAGGGACTGTGTGCGCCACGGTGTGAACCCTCTGCTTAGTTCTGCTCAAGTGAGAGACACTTCAAAAGGATGCAGGTCTTCCCTAACTGCTCCCCCCAGCAAGTTTTCCCTCCCCACAAATCATCTCTTTTCTACATGTTTCATCGTTGTATTGATTGACACTATTCTTAGCGCTACCCCTGGGGGCCTCTGTCTATTTTTACTTCGTTAAGAGCAGGAGAAAAAAAAAAAAAGTTCTTTATTTCTGCTTTGCTTTTCATTCTCAAATCCATGACGAAGCTTTCTCTCCCAGAAGGAAAAGTTAAGCAGATAGTCAGCCCGGCTCAAGCATTTGAGCAGGTGGAATGAGATGGCGAAATGCTCCCTTTCCTATCCCATGTTATCACCACCACTTCATCACGTGGTGCCCCCTCTTCTCCCACACTCAGCTGGAAGAGCAAAGGAGCTACCGCGATAGAGCGCCGGGCCCCAAACCCTGAATCACCCCCAAGCAGTGCTGCAAAGCACCACAAGGGACTCGGGGCTGGGCTGGTCCATGCTGGAAGTCTCAGTCTCCTGAGATGGCCACGGCCTCGCCAGGATCCAGCACCGTGTGTTTGAAGCACGAGACCTGTTCCAAATTGCCTACTTACTTTCATAAGCAGGGGGGTGGCAAAAGCTGGTTCACAGATAATTTCTGCTTTAGGGATGCCTATAACCTTCTGCTGCCCAGATTCTGAAGGAGCGAAGAGCCCCAGCTAGCCGTCACCTCAAAGCACTTCTGCATTTCCCATCCCTCCTGTTAGACCCAGGGTCACCCGGCTGGGGAGAGAGGCAGGGTCACAGCCCCCTGTGCTGTGCTGCAAAGCGCCCCTTGCTGCTGGTTACTGGAGTCCCCCACATGCAGAGACGGCAAGAGGAGAACGCAGAGCAAGACACCTCGGAGCGGTACATCCCACTCACTGAAGCTCTGCTGCAGCCACTCGTGAAAATAAAGCATCCTCTAAAAAGAAAAAGGCTGTGACTGAGCATTGCTGTGTGATTAAGCCTTTACTCATTGCCTGAGCTGTGTCACTAATGCTACATCCAGAGCAGGAGAAGGGAGGGAGGACACAGGTAGCTTCATCCATCTGGACCATGCTTTCCTCCCTGCCATTCCCCCAAGTCAGGGATTGCATTCACCCCAAACCAGGCTGTTCCCAGCACAGGCTGGGGAAGTGGCCCAGAACTAGCTCAGGTGCTTCAAATCATTACAACTATTCCCTGCAGCACCCTGTACTCTCTCCTTTGATTTCCTACCCTAGGATTTATCAGGTCTAATCCTAGCAAGCTTAGGAGATCTGCCAAAACCCTTCACCTGCGGAGGCATAAATGCAGGCATACAGCGCAGAAGAAATACACACAGGCCTAGAAATTAATCTATTTGTTGCTGACCAAGGTAACTACAAAAAAATGATTAAGCCCCCTCAATCCAACTAATCCATCAAATTCCCATGATGGGTACAGAGTCCTAAAAACAAATGACCTATGCATGCACAGTTCAAATTATGTTAGTTTGAAGAGACAATGTACTATACAGACACTGGGGAATATATACATATATATAAAATATATTTATTTTAAAAGCCTCATATTCAACGGACTTTCAACTCCTGTATTTCTAAACATGAAGGGATGGGGAGGCCTATTTCCAAGGAATTCAGGGACTTTCAGGGCTGCATTCAGACTTCAGCCTCCCTTTAATAAACTGGTTTTACCTGGTAGGCACTTGCGGGAAGGGCAGGAGCGATAAGGGTTAGCAGCAGCCTACCTCTGGAGGCCTGTGCTCTGACAGCGGGAACGCCGTGAGCACGTGAACCCATCCCGTGCCTCTCCTACCAGTCATCACCCAGTCATCACAGGGCTCTTTTGCCCCGGGTGCTCTTTCCTGCTCGAGGGGCTCCTTCAGGCAGGTTCAGGGACGGGGAGCTGTGCGAGGGGCGGGTGGCAGCAGCCCCTGGGGGCAACGCGCGCGCTCGGGATGCAGCACAGCGGCCGCAGGAGGCAGAGCCACCAGCCTCCAAACCCGGGGCTAGGGCCAAGCCAGCCTCCCCCTCCCTGTGCTTTTCTTGGGGCAAGTAATACATACAGTAGATTAAATCTAATCGAGTGGATTATCTTTAAATCCATAAAGACTTTGGGTTTTTTTTTTTTTCCAAATTTATGCAGATATTCAAGCCAATATTTCAGCTGCTTCGACTCAAGCTTTCAAATTCTCTGCCGCTCCGATCTCTTTTTGCAGCCAAGGCCTTTCCCCCACCCCTCCTTCTGCTCAGACCTCATTTCTCCAGCTCTCTCTCACCTCTGTGCCCTGAGCTCCTGTCCCTTTGAGCGATGTCCTTGCAGCACCCCCCAGGATTCTCAGGACTGTTTCCTCCCACCTCACCAGCCATCCTGCCAGCGTTGCCCCTTCTGCCCCATCTGCAGCCACATCGCTGATCATCTCCTGTTATCCCCTTGCAACTTCTCTGATAATCCTCACAGCTACTGGAAGACTCCCTATGTTGCATGTGTATCTGGTCACAGGGGACTATGATTGCTGCCTCACTCCCACAGGGACAAGACTTTAGGTGCTCAGGACACGAGATACAGCCTGTGAACTGTCAGCATTGTCCTCACGGGAGGGTCTCTAAACACAGCAAAACGCATCATCCAAAACCCACTCTTATATTTTCATTACCCATATTTGATCAGTCAAGAAATACATTTACGAGCAGAGCAGGCGTGAAGGCACGTTGCTGGACTCCGAAAGCATGGCTGAGCAGAGCAGCTCAAGGAACGACCCAATTCAGCTAGAGGCCACATCCCAGCAAGTGAGAATTATGGCACTTCGCTGTCTCCACTGAATGTGCCCATCTCCCCAAAGCAACAGGGAGCACAGGCTGAGGAGCAAGAGAGAGATAAACTCCATGCCAAGGAGGAGGAGAAAGGCATGCACCTGAAGTGGGGAATAGACCTCTTTGGAATACCAAAGAACTTCAATTTCACATCTGAAGCACAAAAGTAAGTGATCAGCCAAGGAAAAAGAACGTTACAGGGCAGAATGAGAAATGCAGTTGCACAGGAGGATAAAGGAGCTCAAGTATTAAATGACTTTTTCCCTTTTGAGAGGCCTGTATACACAGATCAAGTCAGGCTTCTGGTCTCCTCCCAGCTTAGGCTCGAGCAGTTAGACATTTCAGGCAGATGCTCACATAGCTGTTCTAGGAGCATGCGCAAAGTTTGTCCTATAAATCTTTGTTTTTTTTTTTTTTTTACCTCTCTCCTCAAAGTCAAGTTGCCTTTTTCTAACAAGTCTTTTATTGACTTTTATTCCTTACTGCAGAAGATATGGATTAGAAGGGACTGAGTTTATGGCTTCTGTAGAGTCTAGGCTACAGAACTCCTTCCCTACAGACTTCTCTCCTTGGACACATGCGGCTGCTCACTCTTGGCTTTAGGTTGCAGGGAAAGAGAAAAGCTCAAATATCTCCAGCTTTTAAGTTTTGTGAAAATCCTCTTGAAAAAAGCCATGAACTTTTACAGCTCCTGAAGTCAGGGGGAAATACCAGTGTATCACCCCTGGTGCCCATAACTCAAGACTCAAGTCTGTTAGGCAGGAACAGGCCTATACAGCTAGTTTACACTAAGTGTATTCTGGCTGGCTAACAAAAGATAATATTTTATAAGACACTTGAGTGTGCTTCACAAGAGCCTTACCACCTAGAGATGTCACTACACACAGTTGCAGGCCACGGGCAGCGACCGGCATGGTCAGAGATGGGTTCTCAGATGCCCAACCACCACTCGCCACCCACCGACACCCCAGCAGCCACCAGCAAGTGAGAATAAAGAGGGGAGGTGAAAAACGAAAGCTGAGGAGACATCTGCAGAGTGCAGCAACTCAGGGCCGCATTCAAAGCCAGTTCACAAAGCCCGTTCACCTCCTAAGTCTGAAGGCACAATGCGCAAGCTTGAACGAAAAGCCAAGCAAGTTCAATCACTCAAGCACAAATCAACTTGTTTGCCTTCTGCTCTTCTCTCTCCTTCATTTTTAAGTAGTTTTTTAAAGTCTTATTTCATGTTTGAGTAAATGTAATCAGAAACTGTCATCTTACACCTTCCTTGAGGGAAAGAAATCCCAAGTGAGAAGGCATAATCAACACTCCTTCCTCCATTAAGGGCTTGGGCATTATACTAAATAATGTTTATCACACTTTGATTGCTCCTTGAGGCTGATTTGCAGGTGTTTCAGTACGCATATTCCACCCCACTCCTGCAATGCCAAACTGCTTTTCAGAGCAGAGGGTGATCAAGGTTGTCAGGTTATCCTCAGCGTGATCTGGTAGGCACCACTCTCCCGAGGTCATGTTCTCACTCAAAAATAATTTTGTTTTGATTTTGAATCTCTCATTTCACAAGGTGTTCCCACCACTGTGAATTGACTTTATTACAAGTTTGAACCATCCTTGCAACTCCTTCCCCTACATCCCCTGCAACACTGTTGTCTTCCCCAGAAAAACAGCTTCTATTTTAAGGTGACAAACAATGTATTTTAACTTTTATATTTCCCTCCCACCACCAACTGATCTAAAAGCCAACCAGCTTTTCTTTATTTAGAAGTGCACAGTAATTTGGAAGACTTTGTGAACAAACTGCAGGATTAGATCCTGTAGCCAACGGTCACGGTCCTCCTACCAATATGGCTGGAATTTCACAGTTGGTCTTTCCAGGTTTTCTGCTGGGATACTGAACATCACTGTGAAGCTGTTTCCCAGAGTAACTGCTGTGGAAACAGTCTCGAGATATTAGGCAGAAGATGGCTGAAGTAACAGTAAGTGGTTTGCATATCTATGCAGTCTTAACTCATCCTTGCAAAGCTCTTATAACTACTTATTACTACAAAACATAGTGCTTCAGTGAGCAACTGTGCAAAAAAAAAAAAAACCCAAAACAAAACAAAAAACCACCATCAACAACAACAACAAAAAACCCACGTTGATTAAGTCACTATCCAGAGATTTGTTCCTATTCAGACAGAATACTGCAAGGCTGTCACAAGTAAATCACCAAATTATTTCCAATCTCTTTGAGGTTGTAGACCACAAATGTGGGTCAAATGCAAGCAAACAGCTTTAGAAGGTGCTGTGGCACCTTTATAAGGATAAAGCTGGGCATAAAAACTTCAGGTTTCTCTTGCTCCTTTCCCACATCAACTCCTTTCTCAGAACAGCCCCTAATTTTTCTCCCTGTCCCCAAAGAACAGAAAATGGACATGGCACATACAGTGACAGAAAATGTAAGCAGTGGGGAAATACTCGGCAACCCTGAAGTGGATGATACATCTCCCTCTGGATCACTGCGTGTCAAAGAAGCCTCTCCCCAGGCTTTATTTGGGCAGCTTGTTGTGCAGTTGGACCTGCACAACCAACACTTCTGTTATTACTTTCCCCTTCAACACCTAACTCCATGATTCTCATCAGCAAGAGTCAGAAAACGCATAGCACTGAGAATTTTAATGTCCAACCTACACCTTCTCTAAACAGGACTGGAAGAGCCAGAAGAGCACGAGCCACCAGCCAGTATCTTCTGGACTATAACTGCAGGTGGCAAATGAAGGGGTCAAGCACGGACACGCCTAAGCAGCTACCTTGGACCTTTTTGCCTCTGCCTCTCCTCTACCAAAGCTGCCTTGCTGCCCCAACATGACAGTGTGGGAAGGATGAGACACTTGCAATGCCTTTCTCCCGGTCCCCTTTCCTCCCAAGCAGCCCACACCTACTGAACACTGCAGCATAAGAGGACAGGCTGGCTTTGTAGCAGAAGATGAGGAAGGGCCTTTTCATACCCAGCTTTGCCTTATACCTCCTGAAAGATTTTAAATCAGTTTTCCTGACTGAGGTAAGCAGCAAGCACTTTTGCAAGCATGTTAACAGCTGATGTACTGAACATTCTCAGAGTTTAGCACATAGGTTACACTAAAGCAGAGCTGAACACAGAGGGGGAGCTGAGCTCCTAATTGCTCGTTGGGATGGAGGCTTCCCACCTCAGTGAGGCTCGTGGGATGCTGCTGCTCTGAGTCCGTGCATCTCCACTGATCCAGGACAACCCCTGCCACAAATAGTATGTGTGAGTGAGTTGTTACCTGGAATTAGTCTGCATAAAGCCACTGTCTCACACTGTTTAAATAGCATAGCTGGGAGGAGGAAAGCCTACATTTCACCTCTTCTCACAACTCTTACTTCCTACCTAACCACCACTGTTTAGCAAGGCTCTTCTTTCCTAGTCTTTCCTCATTTTGCCCTAACATGAGATATTTGATAAGTATTTGGACCTATGTAGCTTTTAAAGGAGGACTCACAGACCATGCAGGTTATTTAGTTTGCTGCCAACACTGCGCTTCAGCTCATCATATTTGCTGCTGCAATAACATCTCACAACCCAGAACTTCTCTGCACTGTTCCTCCACTATCTCTATTTTCTCCACTATTCTTTTAACCACTTTTGTCAACGCCAGTTTT
This sequence comes from Rhynchotus rufescens, assembly GCA_032273925.1. NCBI lineage: Eukaryota > Metazoa > Chordata > Aves > Tinamiformes > Tinamidae > Rhynchotus > Rhynchotus rufescens. Next base: position 30,276 of record JAVCKT010004628.1, read on the forward strand.
GCCCATGCAGTGCCTCTGTTCCTGATTCTTCTTACTATCTTGTGACTTCCAGTGCTTTCCCCCTCTCCAGATGATCCTTCCCCAATTTTCTTACAAAGAAATGAAGCCCAAACAAGTGAGATGAACTCTCTCAGCTTTTTGCTAGGTAAGGGGCTTCCATCATAACCACATCTTTTCCCTTTCTCAACTGTACTTTAAATTTGACGTTCTGCCAGTAACACAGCCTTCTCTTTCAGAAAAAGTTTCCTCCTCTTAAAGGAAAGACTTCTTTTCTTATTTTATGCAGATGGAGCTTTTCATTTCACAAGTATTTCCTCTTCAGAAATGGGAGCTGTTTAGTGTTACTCTTCATTTTCCTATGATCAACTGCGTTCACTCAAATCTCAAAAGGCACCTTCTATGATATACCCATCAACAGGCTAATTTGAACATAAGCGCTTCTTCAACAAATGAGTAACTCTTTGTGACATTTTTCCCATCTACCACCTTTTCCACGTGATTACAACACTTCCTTACTTTCTTGAGGGATTTCAAGTTATTTCCCACCCCAAAAACTCGGGCCCCAGGCACAGATTCTTCGAAGCGCATCAGAAAGCAGCCGCCTCCCTGCCGGGCCTAGCAGCTGCCCCAGCATTTCAATGACACAGACTGTGGCACATCAGCAACCAGGTATCAGCACAGAGCATTTATAGACACACAAATTCACGTTCTTCACTACCCATTTGAAGTCACCTTCTCCAGGTAGTGACTCTGGAAATATTCTGGAATAGCCACTGGGAACAGCCCTACTGCTTCCACAGCATCACCTCATCCCACCTGTACAAAACACTTTTCAGTTGCCCACCCTGTGCTGAGGCTTCCCCTCCACATCCCCTCAAGACCATAAATTCAATACAATCCCTGAAGTCTCATTTTTCTCCGTGACACATCACGTTAGGAAATGTTCTCCCAGAGCAATTATGCCTTCCAGCAGCAGCAAAGCCTCACTCCAACCAGCACAGTAAGCATGAAGCATAACAAAAGGCAAGATTTTCAGGTTTTATTTTTCTTTAAATTGTCCACACCCTAGAAAGCAGCCAAGTGGGAGTTTTGCAGGGCTGGACAACATAGCTTTTAACCTTCCCTGTCAAAAAAAAACCACATGCAAAGTGTAAATTTGGGTCTGGAACTGGCCGTAAACTTCAGGATGCCTCAGGATGCGCAGAAGCGCAACAGCTTTATCCTCTCTTTCACAAGAAAGGTCCTGTTATGTCTCCTAGGCCCAGCTAACACTTCCTAGTCAGCTTTTAAGACATATGTAAAATGAAAATCCTGAAAGTAAAAATCAAATCAGGTACTTGAACTTTTAAATGTGTATTTCAATATAATAATAATATTTTTGGATAACTAAAGAATGGCATTGTGCTCTAAAGACACTACCCTATCCACCTGGGCTTTCTCCTTTATAGACTTGATGGCTAAATCGTCACCCTCAACTCCAAAAGTATTATTAGCCCCTCTTCTCCCTGGTCACATAACATGCTCGATTCCCTCAATAAAAATGATCATAGATGGGGGGTGGGAGGCTTCCTCTGTTATTATCTGCAAATGGATCTGTTCCCGTCCCAAAACTGCTACTCTGTTCCTAACCCTCAGCGGCATTTACACCCAAACTGGAGCCTACCCCACTCTGAAACAGCCCAGTGACAGCAACACATCTAGTCAAAAGGAAGAACCACAGAGAGAAAGGGCCTAATCTGCCAGTCAAGTGTGAAGAACAGACCTTTGATGCTCCTGCTTCCTCCCCCAACTCCCCTCACGCGCACTTCCATTTACACAGTAAGCAAATACACATTTCAAGCCACTCAGTGTTATTTTCCAGACAGTTTTCTCCACATTAGATCCCTGGTGGAAGTCATGCCTATAAAACAAAGTGACTTCCTTGCATCTCTTCCTCCAGGGCTGACTGAGCAGACAAAGCTCATCCGCAGGAAGAGAAAGGGACTCTATCTAGCACATGCATTGGAGGCCAGGAGTCGAAGCTGGTTGAGAAGGCAGAGCCATCGCTTTGGCTCTTTCCTTTGGTAAAGAAAGAATGACATGGCAACTGTGCTCAGGTGAGAGGGAGCTGGGATAGTTAAGACAGTAGTGCCAAACCTGCAGCCTAAAATAAGTTCATTTTGCTGAGAAGCACACACGGACTTCCTGTCAAACTGCCTTCTCTTTGGATATTATCAGCGGCAGGTAATTGCTAGAGCTATTTGGGATGGGAGTGGGTGAGGGGATGTCTGGAGGGGAAACAATATCTTCTCCAAACCTTTGTTAACAGCAAACTCCAGCTCAGCAGTTTATAGAAATAACCCAGTGCTGGACCAATCTCAGCCATTTAGTCTCCACACAACCAGAGCTGGATCTAGATGCTTCCTGCCCCCAGATTTCAGGAATAGCACAAGGGAGGGCAGGTGGTCTGGCTGCATAGGAGCAGGGTTTCACAAGGCTCCAAGCTCTGCTCGGACTGGCCCTGCACAAAGGTCTCAGGAAAGGATACAAAGACAGGTATGAGCAGGAACAGCTGGAGCACAGGGACAGGGCTACCAAAGCTCTCCATTCCTCACAGTTTTTCCAGGCACAAGAACAGTGGGACCATGGCAGGGAAGGACCCTTAAAACTTGTGTATTCCTGTCAGCAGAGGAACAGGGACAGCGGCCAGGGATGCTCTTTACGTCAGTCATTCACGGATGTGCCACAGAGGTCAGTCCCACTTCTGGGTTGGACCTGGGATATTTTAAGTTCTTGACATCCTCCTGACCTGAGAGATGAGCACTATGACCACTGTCAAAATAGACCCCCTAGCATTTAAGATCCCCCAGCATTTAGCAACAACACACACAAGTGATTAACGGGTTAGCATCTGTCCAAATTGGTAGAAACTCCTAAGACTTAAGAGATGATCCTAGAAAAAGGATCAGATATGTCCATGCAGCTCTAGCTTCTGAGTTAACTAAACAGAAGCAGGCAAAGGCAGAAACATGGTCCCATCAAAGGCACCCAACAGGTCTTACTGGCATGTGACAAGGATGACAGATGATCAGCACTTCCAACCCCTGCCAAGTTATTCCCCTTCCTTCTCAAAAGGTTTTCAGTGTTCTTGCTCTGCAGAAAAGCTGACTTGGGAAGGCTTTTCATCAGCTCACTCAGGCCCCACTGGGCACAGCTTCAAAGAAGGGTATTTCACTGTGATTGCTCCGCACTTGGACTCCGGGCTACTGCTCACTCCAGGATCAGTTCAAAAGGCAGAAAGTTGCATCCTGCATATAGCAAAGGTCCTCTTGGGTTGCTGCATCTCAGATCAAGAGGAGCAAGGGCAATTATCCCTCTGTACTTCTTGTTATGAGAAATCTCATGAAAGTTTAAGCCAATTTATAGCAGTTGGGTGTATACAAAATGATCTATCCTTCAACTCGCTCACAACTCAGGCCTCAAACTGACTGTGCTTTAAATTAATCTCTGGTGAAAGAACCCATCATTTATCAATTTGACTGCTTCTTACCTCCAACCATGGATTTAACATTTGCCATTTCTCTTTGCTCCTGGTTGTGGTTTTATTTTCATAAATTGTTTTGAAACTGGCTTTCTCCATTTTGGAAAATGGCCTTTGAACAGTAAGCAAGGGTAGCTACTACAGATAGCACCTCTCATATCAAAATCAGAGTAAACATTTGAAATGGCTTTGCTACGCCACAGGGAGAACAAGATGGTAGAAAGTCAATTTCGGTCTACAGATATAGGAAAATTTGCTACAAACAAAAAGCAAAGAAAATTAAGTCAGAAAGCCAATATGAGTTACGTGTGATTGGACTAAATAGATTTTTGATCAGTGATGTTTCTTCAAGATGCATAGTTTTGCTACATAAACAGAAGAGACACAACAAGCAGTTCCTGTACTATCAAGAACTTAATAATAAGTGTGCTCCAACTATTACTTCTTTGACACATCCTTTTGGGAAATCCAACTCATGCTGTTGTAGATGCACCATTCTTGTTACAAACGATCAACACTGCCACAACAAATCCTCTGGAAGCTAAGGTAGGATTTGCCCTTGCTGGTGACTCAACAAAGAATATAAACCAAACAACTCATAGGCCAAGCCCTAATTCTGACTTTTGAAATAGGAATCAAGGAGCCAAGCCTCTTGCAGTTCTCTGTCCATACCACTCTCTTCATCCTTCAAATAGCAAATCTTACTTCTCAGGAGAATGGAGATAGACAGACAGACAGAAGGACAGAATAGCTGTCCAGGGATGAAGGAACAAACACAGCGCCCAAGTGCAGACCTCACTGCATCATCTACCTGGAATTCTCCAGCTACTGAACTGCTCTTCTGTACTTAGCTACATTTTACATTTTTCCTGCTTTTGATTCCCCTGCATGCTTTTCTTGGGGAGTCTGTCTTATTCCATATTTAAGAAGTAGGGGAAAAAATCCCTTGGAACTTTGAAACTGTCACTCAAAATGAGTTTTCTCCACCATGAGATGGAGACATGACATGATATAAACAAGCCACTATGCTGTTAAGAGTTACAAAAACATATGGAACGAAGCTACACAGACCCTCCCCTTACAGTTTGCCTTTTGTATTGATAAAAACAGATGGTACTTTGAAAT
>JAVCKT010004629.1:0-10249 GCA_032273925.1 Rhynchotus rufescens
ATAAAATAAAATAAAATAAAATAAAATAAAATAAAATAAAATAAAATAAAATAAAATAAAATAAAATAAAATACCTAATGATATCTCATGAAATAATCTTTTTTTTACAGAATATTTGATTTGCATTATTTATCAGAATATAAATGAACTTTAAGATCAGTGTTCCATGCAGTCGGCAAAGATGTTTTTAAAATTGCTTTTCCTGCACAATGAATAACATGAAGAGAATACAAAGTATCAAATAAGAATGCAGATGGTTGGGTAAGGAGGGAATTTAAGACAAGGAGTGGTGGATCACGCTCCTCTAAGGCTTATTCAAGGACAAAGGAAAACAAAATGTACAATTGAGCTCAGTGGTGTTAGGTGTAACATTTAATAGCTGGCAAGCTGCCTGTATTGGATGCACTTGCTCAAATAAGGAAATGCAGGGCTGGATGAAAGGAGGGCATTTAAGGACACGGCGTCTAGCTCCTCACAGCATTTATTATCACAGTGTCTTATCTGCTGCAGGATGTGGGAAAAAGTTCTTCATGTGTTAAGGGATGCTTTATGCAGACAAGTCTAGGTGGAGGCTTTTGTTGCAATTAATGGCAATCAAAATTACAAAATATCTGAAGCTGTCCTATGCCCAACTCGAGAAGTGCATTCAACATTTTTTGGTGTAAAAGCCCTTTTCCCCCACCAAACTTGACTCACTCGATTTCTTTTCTGACACGAGATATTGTAAACTACCCAGTGCTTTGTTAAGAGAGCGTCTTAATGGCAAGATATCTAGGCACACTTTCAGAAATCAAAGGTGCAGAAGTGAAATACTGTTACTATTATTATTGATGAATGAATATGAATATATATGAAGTTAAGTTCATATGATGGCCTGGCTCATCGAAGCCACCAGCCCTGGTTCCCTGACTCCAGAAGATCCTGAAGCACTCCTGGGGTGAAGCCTGGCCTTCAATAGCCTGGCACCAAGAAAGCTCGCCATTTTAGAGCAGAAATATGGGAGATTCTTGGGTTTGCTGAGTATGTTTTAGGGCTGATGTTACCTTTCCTCTCCCCAAAGCCACTGGGGGTATTTTGATTAAAAAAAAAATTCGGAAACACTCTATTTCTTTGGATACGGTTCCTTGTACGTATCTGCTTGTGCACATTTGAAAAGGAGAAGCTAATTTTTAAACCGTGCGTATAATTCTAGGTGCAAAGACCCTTTCTTTGACGCTAGCACGCACCACATCACACATTTTAGGTAAGAACAGCTATTAAAAGACACCTCAAGAGAATAGATCTAAATATATCAGCGGGTTCCTAATGAGAGGCGTTCTCATTCGCAGCGCTGTGAGCGCTTGCCTGCCCTGCTCCAGGGCGCGCTGGGTGCTGAGGGCTGCCACCCGTCACCCAGAAAGGGTGTCCCCAGCTGCCGGTGCTGCCCTGAGCGGCGTCACCGTCACCGGGCTCCGCGATGCAGCAACTGCTTCGGCTGTAGCACGAGGAGCCAGGCGCGCTCGTCAGCCTGCTGGGCTCCCCACACCACCAAACAGGTCCAAAAATGAGGAACATTTTGCTTTGTGCGGGCAGCCCTGTTTCCCCCTCTTTCTCTCTCCCTTTCTCCCCCCTCCCATTTTATTTTATTTTATTTTTTCCCCCCTTTTCCAATGAGTAATGCCGGCTCGTCTCGCTGCTGCTGGATCGCCGAGGCTGGCGGCTCTATGGCAACGGGGCTGCCGCAAGGGCGGCGGGGAAAAGTCGCGTAGCAACAGGAAGCTTTCCGCGGGTTTAAGGCACAGCGGTTATAAATAAATAAATAAATAAGTAAGTAAATAAGGAACGGCATAAGCCGACCGACTCCCCCTTTCACCCGCCTCCCCCTGCCCCGGTGTCTAAGATCAAGACGGGAGGGCGTGATTGAGATAGAGATTGCCAGAGCTGAAGATGGAGAAGGAAGAACACAGCCCAAAGGTATGGCAACAAGAGCAAGGCTTAGGAGAAAGTGGAGGTGCTTTACACGGATCACCCGAGGAGCGAGCCGCTCGCCCATTAGTAGAGATACAGAAATCGCGGCCGTAAAACAGCGAAGACGGTTTCACGTCAGCTCCAAATAGTATTATGCAAAGCAGAGCGCCGTCGGCTTAATCCCTGCCGGCCCCTGAGCCTTGGCGTGGAGTCAAGGGCGGCCGTGGTGACCACAGCCCAGCCCCATGTGGTGCTGCCGCCCCGGGTGATCCCCCCGTCCGCGCGGGCCCGGGCGCCCGGCTCCATGGGGAGCTGGAGGAGCTACCGCTGCTCCCCGCTGTTGATGTCCTCCCTCCTGGAATGACTCTACAGGCAAAAGAAGCCTAACTGGAAAGGCAGCCAGAACACCGGGTTTGTGAGTGATCATTTTCCGGAGATGTTTTTCCAGTGCTCCAGGCACCCTCGCACCTCATTAATAAAGCAGTAAAATCCCAGCGCCGTTACATGAAGCATTTCAGCAGGAGCCCAGCCAGCGAGGCACCTCTCTTTCAGCCCTCCATCTAAGCACCGTCTCAAACAGACCTCTTTCACTGTATGCTTGGAAAGTTGCCCAATTTGAGCAATTTTGGACTAACAAAGGGACAATTTCATGCAGAGACACAGAACCCCCACAGCGCTGCTGCCCTCCCCGCTGCCGGCCCCAATGGGGGCTCTGTGTTTCTGCTGGCCATCTCGGGCAGGAAAACATGAGAGGAGAGACCTAAGTTGGTCCAGCCGTCCCTTGTTGGACTACCCAGAGAGCAGCAGGGAGCTACCATGGATCTCCAAGCACAAGCAGCCCTGTCCTGCAGCCGAGCTAGTGCATCCTGCCTGTGCCAAAGGGCTTGATTTTGTGTTTGAAGGACAAGGGATTGCCACTGAAGAGACTGATCTGGCAAAACAAAAACAGACCCTGTGAACGTGTCACTCTAGTGAAGAACCAATGCAGTCAAAGGCTTCAGCAGAAAGCAGCTTGGTGGGCAGGTCCGCATCAAGTTGCTTCCCTCCAGCCTTGCAACCCAACCAGCACCCAGGAGCAAAGTTCCCTGAGCTCCTAGCTCCTTCTCTGCTGTGTTCGGCCACCGCTGCCCTGGCCACTGCAGGCCACCAGCGATGGCTCTTCCCTGGGCACCTACCTGCCCATTCGGACCCATGGACCCTTCAGCAGCTGGTGGCAGAGGAGCCACCTCTCAAACCGGGCACCTCGAGGTGCTCCAGGCTGAAGCGGTGGTTTTAGGGCCTATAACGTTACAGGGTTTTGTGTTCACGTTTACCAGGGCCATTGTTTCCCCCGTAGATAACGCTGACTAAATTGATACTTCACAAAGACACAAAGGAGTCAGCTTGTGACTGATACACAATGCTGGTGAACAAGGCACACACAATGGTGGTATTAGTGGGAGGAAAGAAAAGCTCAACTTTCTGTCAGTCATAGGTTCATTAGAAAGTAAAGAGCTGGTAGTAGGCAGAAAGGCTCTTTAGAGTTGTAAAAATGATACCATTTCTAAAAAAAAAAAAAAAAGAAGAAACTTGCTTTAATGTTGTTAATGTTGCTGGAGTTAACTCAAACTCTCTTCTCTCAAGTACCATTTTTAATACATTGCTGAAATTTGCACATTAAGAGGACAACTTCGGAAAATTCTGGTTCTTATTGTTGCAATTGCACTAAAAATGTCTTATACAGTTTTTGGCCACAGATTGATATTGTCAACATGGAGCTTCTGGAGAAATGTGACACATTAATACTAATGCCCAATAAAGGCCTTACAAATAAATAATGTGAAAATTGTATTACAGTTTTTCTTTTTTTCTCTTTTTTTTCTTTTCTAACATTCAAGAAGATATTACAGTGATGACAATGCTTTGAATTCTCTAGTCACACGTAGAGAGAATGTAGACAGGTCCATTAACATATATGTGAACCAAGCAAATAAAATAAACAGTATATAAAAGTAGCAAGTAAGTATTCAAGATGCAACCCTGTCTAAATACAAATGATGACGTTAACTTGGAGCAAGCCTGCAAATTTTTCTTCCTGAAAAGTTCAATAATTCTTGGATTTTCAAAGTCTGAGAGGTATATTAGTCTGACCAGTATGCCACTCATTTAATCTATCCTTTCTTTTTTTTTTTTCCTCTTTTCGTTTCCTAAAAACTTTGTGCTCACCTAATGAGCTGATGAGGCCTCCAGTGCAGTCTGAGGGGGTCTGCTTCTTTCTTGCTCTACAGAGATTTTGGTTGACAAATTCTACAAACCCTAATTCTGTTCTGCTTGTCTTGCAGCTGAGCAGCAAAATCCAGTCAGTCTCACTCATGTGAGACTTACATCTAAACCTGAGAGTTTAACAATACTGCCCATGGAATAAGGTGTTATACTTGCACCTTATATGTATGTAAGAACAATGGTACAACTGTGACCAAGTAGATTCACGTGTTTCTATGTGCTCTTATTAATCTATACTATTTGAAAAAATCCTGAAGTTGTAAAATCCAAGATAAAAAAAAATCAGGAAGACATATGAATTTTATGAAATTCTTCGGCACTGTCATTTACTGAGCTGATGGCTTCCATTGACAGCAGTAACTTACCAGACAATGGATTAGTTTTAGTTTGCTTTGGATGCCATATACTGCAATAAATAATGTGTATGTTGATGAGAAGAGGGAAATTAATTAATTTTCCAATAAATAGTAGTTTTCCATTGAGGGAAAATATTGTAGAAAGAACTAGCTTTAAAATAACCCCTATGATTTGCTTTCTGCATTCTACATCACACATACTCCTAGAGCACAAATGAAAAACAAAAATACCAAAAAAGAAGCATGTTCTGTGCAATTGAAAATTGGCATTATAGATCGAAAAAGCCAGCCAAGGTCGCATAGATTGTCTGTTTCTTCACCACTGCTAAATTTCAAGTATTCATCTTGAAGTTTTAACAGTCTTCAACAGAAGTTTCTTTCACTCAGAAAAGCCCAACCATTTAGTTCCTCTGTATGTAAGGGCACTATAGTATGATCATCATCCCTAGGAAAACCTCTAAGACAAATGTGTTGCCCTACTACCATCTAGTGGAGAGTTTTCATGAGAGCTATTTAAATAAATATGTCAGACTGCAGATAACTGGGCCCTGCACTACCTGAGCACCTACACAGCTCTTAGGTCTCTTCTCCTCACTTGCTTCCTTCAACACCTTCCCTGCTGCTGCAGCCATGGCCACTGCTGTGAGCTCTCTCTGCCAGGGAAGGGCAAATTTGCAGAAAGAGAAAATTGCTTGAGGTGGAAGTGAAGTCCAGGAGGGCAGGGGCAGACTTTTGGGAAAAGAACATCCAAGCCAAATAAACAGTTTTCTTCCAATTGCCTGCAGGCTTGTTCAAGGTTTGCCCGCCCCAGTTCCCACAGAGGTTAATGAACTGCAAATAATCAAAATGGCTTTTTAATAATAAAGTAATAAAGATCATCAAGCTTAAGAGCATTTTTGATTTTACTCTTTTTTAAGAAATTTACAGACACACCACCCATCAATGATGCCACCTGTTTCTTCTTTGACAGCAGCCATCTGGGCAGAAAATACACAAAAGCCAAGAAAGTCATTGCAGCCTGCAAATCAGTACTGAGAGCTCTAATGTAAATGCCCAATGTCAGCCATAGTATGAGGAACTGTACACAGCCCAAGGGATGGATTTATAAAATGGAAAGCATACCTTTAGTTGCAAGCCTCATATTATGGGAAACACTGATTAAAAATACGATATGTAGACTCGAATTGTCCTACTCACCCTGTTTCCGTTCACAGTGACCACTAGACAATAGGAAAAGACTCTTTTTCAGAGATTAAACCACTTTATAGGTGTAGCAAGCAAAGTGACGGGAGCAAAAAGCTGACAGACCTCCTGGACCCGTTCTTTAACTCACCCTGGACAGCAGTGAGGTAAATGGCCTGTGGTAAATGACTCCAACTCTGCTGAATTCTGGTCCCTGCCTGGAAATCCGATCATCTTCCTCAAAGACCCTTCAGTGTCTCTGTTGCTGCTTTCACCTCCTTACTTCTTTCTACCTGTCTCTAAGTTTCTTTAGTCCTCACTCTATTCCCATTATTTAAAAAACAATCAAACAAGAATTACCCAAATCCCCAAAAGGGAAAAAGTGCTAGAACAATTATGATTCTGTCTAACCATAGCAGGGCAATGCCCTGCCTAACAAAGAAAAAAATTCAATAGAGAGATTAGGGCAGTAAGACAAGAATAGGGAAAGCATTAGAAATTGTGGCATATAATTTGCTTTTGGAAGGTGGCATAGTGAGCCAGGGAGAACAAAAGAGCAATGATTTCCAGTGTTGCTTGACTGGCTGGCAATCCTCCCGACTTCAGAGTGAGTGCTAATTTTTAAACTATGCAAAATGTCTCCTGGGGCCACAGGGCTTATCTTGAAATGAGACCCAGGAGAGGGAGGGCAAGCTTTAATGACAGGCAATAAGCACAAGAGAAGAAAGGCCTCAAGGTAGCAGCCACACAAACAAGCAAACAAACAACCCTTTATTTGCACTTTCTGTGTTCTTTATAATAGAAATGGCCACATAGCAGTGATCAGGAAAAAGAATTATCAGTAACAAAATGAGGACCGAATTACTGTCAGACAACAAGCTAAAATGCTTACCAAACTCTCAGGCCATAACTGAAACATATATGAATTATGATTAGTTTAATAGATCCAAGGCATTTTGGAATCAAACTTAACTAAGAGGTGTTTTCATCACGAGCCAGAGTAGAAGGTCTTTCTTATTTAATTCTCCCAATGATCCCTTGGAGCCTTGCTCCAAGGCTGTCCCTGCCTGGCAGGGAATCTGTGACGGGCAGCTGTGGAATAAGAAAAGATGGGAGAGGAGATCATCATAAATACCGCAAAGTTATAATTTTAAAATCTGTAATCCTTCTACTGGGGTAGATGGTAGTCAAAAGTAGAGAAGTTAACCTAGGGATTGTCGCTGGAAACTCAAAGACTTCCATGCCGTGGTTAAAAATTTCTTCCTCACTCTCAAGTGCTGAGAATAAGCACCCAAAATAAAAGGGAGAAGGGAGGGTGAGAGGAAGAAAAACAAAATAAATTTAGGAGAGGTTAAGTATATCAAACATGTAATGTAGAACTCCGGCCTTTCCAACATCTGTTGGGATAACCTTCACTTTCATCCTCTCCCAGGGCTTGCAGGAGTTAACCAAGGCGCTGTCAAGGCAATGCATTCTAGCACTAGCTATTTCCTTTTTCCCTCTTGCCCAAACACATTCCATTTATTGTCCAAGATAAGAAACAGAACTTGACAAAATCTGGTCATTATTTTTTCTTTTTTTTTTTCAATATTATCTGTTTATGAGAGTCTACAACCTGTCTCAGCTGAAGTGATGGCAGCTGTGGTGATGAGCAGGAAGGCCTCTCTCAGGGTCTTTCAGGTAAGCTACTGTTCTCCCCAAAGGTCTCTGCTCAGCTAATTGCTTTTGAACAGTGTCCATTAATTCAGCTGACTTATGCACTCTATAGGGGCATAGGGAGCCCCAGGCACAGCATCAGCCATCAGAAGCCCCCCTCTTCTCTTTCTTCCGCAACAGCACCAAGGCAAGGGCAAATGTGCATTCACCAGCTGACTCCAGGATGGAAGAGCTTCAGGGACAAGCCAAATAGCAACATCCTCTATACTCAGCCATGCATGGAGTTGCACATTACCTGGCATGGTTACCCAGATCAAATTCTTGCTGCACGTACATCACATACTTAAATTTTGTGAAGTTGTAGGAAGTTGTAGGAAAACCGTGATGAAAGACCTGGTTAGAGAAAAGCTCTGGACAGTATAGCATACCAGCTACTGAGAGTATAAGCATAGAGGAACTTGCAAGGCCATGGGCTGCCCAAACTGTCCAGTTCTGCAGTATCCCAAGAGCTTAGTCTGTAGGAGAAGTGGAGGAGCATATTCAAGTAAGTAGAGGCATAGAAATGAGTCCATCTGTCCTTGCCATGTGGTGAGTCCCATGGCACTTCCTGCTGTGGCTTTTTAGACTGCACTGCCCATGAAAGGAGAGCTTTATTTTATTTCCAGTGCCTTACTGGAAAAATAACATTTGAGACCAATAAGGGAATGCTGGCTACGTTTGATGGATGACTGTTCTCCTGCCATGAGCGACTGCATGTTATACATGGAAAATGTGATGTTCCTGCAGGAGCCTGAAATCCCATGAAGCCTTGCTAAACATGGTTTAAAAATATTTCCTCCATGTCTTGGTGTGATCCCTACCCCTGTGTCAGTGTCTGAAGAAGACGGCAGACCTTTCTTCTTGTACCAGAGTACATACAAGAGTCTACTAATTTCTTTAGGATCCTGTCTTGCAATTGCCAAAATTTGGTCAGAAAAGGACCTGGGAGGCTCTCCGTGCCTGAAAATGCCATGCTTGAAGGTGTAAGATTGCATGTCATCCAATGTTTGTCTCTTGCTTGACAGGGTATTTCTCTCCATAGCTTAGCCTATGTGGTTAGTGTGTTCAGCTAATCATTCCTAAACTTTCAAAACACTCAGCTTCTGGACCATGCGGGCTTCTAGGCTCATTGCTCCCTGTGTTATTTCAGACAAACCCAGTGGTAGAAATATGGGCAATGCTCTGCCCTGCTGTAGCTCCCTGGACACCAAAATAAAGAGCAAGCTTCAGACTGAACTTGGAGGGTTGTGCACCACACAACTGCAGGAACTGCAGTTACTACAGTTCGGGTCAGCATGGGATGGACAGCTCTGCTGACCTGCTGCTCGTGACTGGCTCCTGGCTCTCATCAACGATTTTGCTCAGTTCTACAACACAGTCCACACACCAGGATGGTGGGGACAAAACTACACCTAGTCTGATATCTCCCATCCTGAACACTCTTCCAGCACTATCCCAGTGAGTTATACACCTTCAAGCATGCTCCAGATGTCCCCAACTTCATGCTATAAAGTCAGCACTCTGTCAAGCTGGTCTTACATCACTTTGCACATCTTGAACTTGAGCAGAAAACATATAAAAATAAGTATATTTCATAGCACCACATAGGAGCTACATGGAATGAGAGGAGTCCCAAGGAAAAGAGCTATGGGGCATGGGTCTGGGTAGTCCTTGCCACTTGGTCTGAGTACTAAAGATTACTCTGGCTTTTATTTCATTAAATAGTCTCATGGTCTAGGTAGCCTTCTACAACACCATCACAGGTAGAGTTTATTATCGTGAATATATCTAAAGGCTGGGAAACTGTTGTAAAAATCTTCTGTCTTTCATAAGCACACTTTCAAACTCTGTATTTCTGAAGAATTATTTCATGTCAGTTAAGATCCATTTTCTTCATCAACAAATATGTTCAGTCAAAGAGCACAACGTGTAGACATGTGTTTCTTTCTTCTTCCAATTTCTTTTACATATGAGGAGATACTAGGTTTTTTTTTTAAAAAAAATCAAGAAAAGGTATAACCTGGTCGATGATATAGATGCAGTATTAGGAGCTAGCTACCTGAAATATTAAATTTACTATACATTTTAGGAGATATTCAAATGAAATAATAGATTTAACATCATGGGCCAAACTTCATTCTCCATATACTGTAGCAGCCACATGAAATTAATTCGTAGGAGCAGAGCCAGAAGGATTTGGCTACACACCTATTTACCTTAAGGAAGAGTTAAAGAATTAATGATGCTTAGGGAAGATGTCAGTTTGATTGCATGAAACCCTCATAGCCAATAGTAAAAATCTACTCAGTTAAATGGATGCCATCTGTGTAATCTGGCACTTTGTAACATAAACAGCTTTTGATATATCTGGGCTCAGAAACAAAATCTGCAAAGCTTCTAGAAGTTACAAAAGAGAAAAAGAGTATGAATCCATATATTTCAGCGATTCATATTTCACATTTGTAACTCAAAATTTGTTCTGTGACATTATGGCAGGAAGAAGAAGAGTGACTACAGTTACAGCAGCCAGGAAATTTCTTTGCCATTCATAAGGATATAGGAGAGAAACAGGAGAAAATAGCTGCAAGAGGCCCAGTGCTAGAATATACCAAGTGCTGGAATATATGCATCCAAACTACTACAGATTTGTCTGGGTCATCTCTAGTATGAATGGACAGCAGTACTGTGACATAAAAAACATTTCTTCCATCATGGTTGTGATGTGTTGAGGGTGTGAGGAGGTTGGGGCCAGCCTCTTTTCAGTGGTGGCCACTGATAGAACTAGAGGAAATGGCCACAAACTGAAG